>NDGN011468850.1:0-12462 GCA_002564285.1 Tympanoctomys barrerae
TGGCATCAAGTATGAAAAGGTCTTTTAAAGACTTCTCTAAATACAGAGGCTGGGGAGATGGCTCAATAGAATAAGTGCTTCCCTGGCAAATGCAAAGCCCTAAGTTCAATCCCTGAACTGTAGATCTTTTGTCAGTGTCAGCCATCTGGATGAGATATTCAAACAGACACTGATGTTAAGCTTACCTGCCTCTGTCATAGTATATCACTAAGCTTCAATTCTCCCCCTGAAAAAAGACTTCTCCAGATACAGCTTCTCTAACTGCAGTAGAACACCCATCTCTGACAAAAAGAAAAAGGGATATAAATAAAGGATCATTTTGTTGTCAAACAAACAAACAGTATATCTGTATGTACAAGATAGTTAGGATAGATATACAGCTACTTTCTCTTAATTCAATGAGAAGAAAATTTTGTGCTAACATTGTTTAGACAAGATATCACGTCTGCATCTTGTCCTCTGAATAACTACTATGAAGACAGCAATATGCAATATATTAATTATTATAACTCTCCTACTGTTTTGAAACTGTTTCATTGTTATTTTTTATCATTAAAATGAATAAATAAAAACTATAGGTATGATGTTTTATTATAAATGGAATGCTACTTGGCTACAAAGCAGGATAACTCTGAGTCACTTACGGGAAAGTGGATGCAACTGGAACGCATAGCATTAAGTAAAATAAACCAGAGCCATAACCTAAAAAAAAACTGTTTTGAATGGGTAAAGACAATGTGGTATCAGGGCTGGCCAGATAGCTCAGCGGATTAAATAAATTGCTTAGGCAGACACAGGGGTCAGAGGTTCGATCCCCGGCCTGCTGTACTGGCTCTGCCCTGGGGATGTGCTGAGATGGTGACTAAGACCACCATGTGTGGTGTGGCTCGCCTGTAATCCCAGTGCTTGGGAAACTGAAAACAGGAGAATCACTAGAAGTCCAATCTGTGTAGTGAGACTCTATAGACCCTGCATTAAAATCCAAAAAGAAAGAAAGAAAAGAAAATGTGGTATCTAAGCACAATGAAATACTACCCAGCTATAAAGAAGGATAAATTCAAAATATTTATAGAAAAATAGATGCATCTAGAAATATGTTGTGTGAAAACAACCAGTTGCACAAGCTCAAACACCGTAGGGCATCTCTCACTTGAGTAGGGCAAAGTACAAAATAAAAAAAGATTGATAAAGGATGAATAGAAGAAAACAAGGGGTCCAGGAGATCAAGGGTAAGGGAGGTAGGTGGAAGGGAAGAGCAAGTAAGTAGAATCAAAATATGTTATGTACAGGAACCTAATAACCAAAATGGATGTAAACGTTACATGTGATAAACATGAGCTAATCTTAATAATAACAATAAGAATGTAAAGGGGTGGGGTTTAGGAGTGGAAGGAGGAGGCAGGTAAGGAGGAGAAGGGGATTAAAGAAAGGAGCAAGTTACAATATGTGCACGTACCCACTCCCCAAACTAAATGTAGACATGTGCTACAAGCATGTACCAATAGAAGAAAAGTGAACCAAACAAAATAGAAACAAATATACTTTAGGCAAATGCCAAGAGGATCATTTGTACGTTGCATGATAAAATATGTTTGCTTTTATCAGAAACTACCTAATTGTGATACAAAGTGTCTATATCAATTTGCATTTCTATGAACAAGGAGAAAGAATTCCTGTTGTCCTGGATCCTTTCCAGTATTTAGTGTTGTCAGTGTTAAGGATCATGAGCATTCTAATAGACATGCCATGA
This sequence comes from Tympanoctomys barrerae, assembly GCA_002564285.1. Taxonomy (NCBI): domain Eukaryota; kingdom Metazoa; phylum Chordata; class Mammalia; order Rodentia; family Octodontidae; genus Tympanoctomys; species Tympanoctomys barrerae. The sequence continues at coordinate 1,751 of NDGN011468850.1, forward strand.
TATTTTATAATGCTATAATTTGTATTTTACTGATGGAATATGTTATGAAAGATATTTTTGTATAAATAGCTTCCATCTGTAGAGCTTATTAGGTGAGATATCTGTTAACATCTGATGCATTTGTTTATTAGGACGTTTGCTTTCATATTGTGGAATTTTAAATGTTCTTAAAATTATGTTGGGTAATAGTTCTTTATTAGGTATGTTGTTGGAAGGAACTTTGTTATAGTCTACATGTTATTTTTTCAATATTTCAACAGAGTGCTTTAATCAATTATTTCATTCATGTATCAGGGTTTTTAAATCACATCCAAGGTAACATTGCCTAATCCAAGGTCATCCAGGTTTTCTTCAATGCTAACTTTTGAGTGTTTTATAGATTTCCCAATTGACATAATTTTTAAAAAAGGGTGTCTATTTTTCTAACATTTTAAAAAAATCTGTTGACTTTATTTTTGTGTGGGTCTACTTCTGAATTTTCTATTGTTTCATTTTCTATTTATTCTTTTGCAAATATTGCAATCATAAATACTATAGCTGTATAGTAAAGCTTGAGGGTAGCTGGCATCACTCTTCCAGATTTCTCTCTTCCTTCTGTGTGTATTATGTTAGATCTTATGGTTCTTTTGCCTCTCCATCAAACTTTAAAATCAGCTGAGAGTTAGGAGGTCAAACTCACAAAGTTCCCACCATCGCCCTTGAAGACTGGGTCTCCCTGGAGTTCCCAACTCCCTTACTTGTCCACACTGAGCCTCCAGCAATTTGTCAATTGAATCTAAGTTTCTTGCTTTGACATTGGTGCCCTTGGACAGTTGTACTCATATGTTTTCTCAGCTAAGCTGCAATTCTCTGTGTGATCCTGTCTGTCTATGGCACAGAATTTTGGCCCTGTAGCTTCACTTCTCTGCATCCATAAAGAGTTATTTTTTTCTCCTCTTGTTCAGCTTTTACCTGTTTGTATGACAGAGTGGCAACTGCTACATTCCTTTCATGGTAGGCAAGGACATGCCTTGGCTTTGATAGTAGTGGCATGAGATACTGCTGGGATAACTAGTTTATGCACAAGCTGGGAATTCTGGAGACTTCTTGCAGAACTATCTCTTAGATTTCTAGGTAGAGGACTGCATATGGTAAGGGAAACGGAGAATTCCTAGGCTTTACGACTATTCTTTGGTTTGCTTCATAACTACTTGGAAATTAAAACCGTAGGGCAGGAGAATTGTCTTAGCCTAAATAGGTGGTAACTTGGAGCTGCTTGAATGTTAAAAGAGATTGATTCAACAGAATATAGACTTATTGAAGAATTTCCATAGGTGAAAGCAGAAGGTACATTTGCTGAGTGCAAACATGAAGGAATGCTCCTATAGATACTTGTATAAGGAAGAATATGAATGGAGAGGTGGAATTAAGATATGTGAGCCTTACGTGATGTACACAATCTGTGTGACTAATCGATTTACAAAACAAAGAAAATCTACATTCCCAATTCTCAAGTATCTATTTTCTACTACTCTCTCTACTAACCACAGCTGCTTTTTGCTTTTGTGCTTTATTTCAAACTGCAGAATTTTATTTCTAGAAAGAATAGAACTATGGCTAAAGGCAATTTGAAGTGCAAGCAAGATTAGACAGGGAAGAGCACCTGGTTACTGTATACTAACATAATTCTTCAGTAATGAAAAGTGAATATCAAGATCCTAAAAGATTTTGCAGATTGCAAATACAGAAGTACATATTTTTTTTTTCTTTTTTGTGGCTGGCTCAGCCCGCCCTGGGGGCTAGAGCTGGCGCAGCATGTTGAGCCCAGGATCGAAGCGCAGTCCCTGCGCACTTGCCTAAGTTTGCTTAAGCCAATGCTTTAGATTGCTGAGAAATCTCACCAGCTCCTTAAATCTTAATATGTAACACACACACAAAAAAAGGAGAATAGAAAAGATGAGATTCTGGAAAGTCCAAAGCATCTGATGACACATAAAAATCAATATATTGTGCTGTGCTCTATTTGTAACCCAATAGTTTCAGCAAGGTGGTGCTTCTCAGTTCTTAAATAAATGTAAACACATGTCTGGCTACGTGACTCTTGTAGAGCTGGGCTAGCAGGGATCCCAGTAGCTCTTTAAAGGACGTGAATGCACATTGGAGACGTGAGCCGAGTACAGCCCGAAGACAAACATCAACTGTGAGTAATTTAATAAGAGCTTTCATATGGAGAGAGGTTATGGATGAGTTGTACTTATTCTCCCTAAATCTATACCTTAGGAAATAGGTTGAACTTTGAATGGAGGTAGGAAGAGGATGGGTATTAGCTACCATTGGAATGTGTATACATTAAGTATATTTGAAAAGAGATAACCTCTAATTTGCATCATATTCTACCTCAAGTTCTACATCCATCAGGAAAATAATTTCTTTAATTTCAAGGGAGAAATTCATTTTAACTTTTCCTACACCTCTATTTCCTTCAAAGCCCACAGCATGCCGTTTATCACATAGTTAAAATCTACTCATGTAAACAATATACAGTGGCAAGGTTTGGATTATATTATACGTAATATATATGTGTACAGATTAAAATAATTAGGTTGCTATTTTGCTGTGTTCAACTGAGAAAGGGTTCCTAGTCCTGAAAGTTTATTTAGACTTCATATAGGAGAAAGGAAATTTTCACTATAATTTAGGGATCTTAAATATACATCCAGCTGGCAGTAAATCAAGGCTATACTATGGAACTCATGATGGTCAGAGTCAGAAGATAAAATGAAATTGTAGATTGGGATCAGATTTATGAGGACCACAGAATGGTAGAAAATATGATTTGAGAAAATCACATATCTGATAAGGACCTTATATCAAAAATGTTTAAAGGACCTACACAAGCTATCCAGGGCCTATACAACTCAATCATAAAAGCATACATAACTTAATTTTAAAAGATATAAACAGACATTTATCCAAAGATATACAAATGGCTAATAAGTACATGAAAAGATGCTCAATATCTTTAGTCTTCAGGGAACTACAAATGAAAGTGTTGTTAGCTACCCTTTAAATCTATCAGGATGGTTGCAGTAAAAAAGTCAGAAAGTGGCAAATACTGGCAAGTAAGAGGAGAAATAAAGACTTCAAGCACTATGGATAGGAATGTAAATTGTTGTGGTCCGCCTAAAATCTACAGGCAGTACTTACTTCTCAGAGTAAAATATGGAGCTGCCATTTGTCCCAGCAAGTTTATTTCTAGGGTTTTATACAATAGAAATGAAAACTATACTTATATAAAAATCTATACATTAAAGTTTTTAACAAGTGCATTCATGATAGGACAATGGTGGACACACTTACACATAGGTCAACCCTGATGAGACTTAAAAATATGTTATCAAGAAGCCAGACATAAAAAGTCACAGGCCGCATAATTTCCATTTATATCATATATTCAGAATACATAAATCTGTGAAGACAGATGTAGAACTTTTGATGGAGAAATGTGAATATGCAGATTTGGGGGAAAGGGTGCAGGGATTTTTTTTTTTTTTTTTACCAATGATTGATTGAGATAGTGGTATACAACTGTGAGAATATTCAAAACACCACTGGATTTGCACACTTACATGATATAAATTTTAACAGTATGAGAATTACATCTCAGTCATACTGGTATTACTCTCTCTAGATCTACATCTTAAGGAAGGATTTTGTATATCTTAGAGAAATTGCTGATTCTTGGTATAGGATAAAATGAAATGTACAAAATAAGCGTGGAATATCCTTTCATATTGGGAAGTACAAATGGCTAACCAAAATTAGTTGAGTACTGACAAAATGAATCAGAAGGCAAACAGAAGCCCCCAGTAATCAAAGACAAGATAATTTGGGTGTCAGTTAACATAAGACTGTGATGGGTTGAATTACATCAAATGTTTAAATCCATGGGTGCATTATAGTATCAAAATAACTCAATGGTGACTTTTATTGGTTCGCTTTCTTGATTTATTTTAAAGTTCTAAAGAGAAAAAAATGGAGCTTTTATTCTCTGTTATTACATGGCTGTATCTTGAGATAACACAATAACAGATAAAGATAAAAGTCCCAGTATACAGGAGTCTTAGCTAATACATGAAAAGTTATAAATACAAACACAAATATGCAAACTCTTAATGAAATGACCTAACTTATAATTATCAGTAGTTGATAACTTGTAAAAGAGAGATAACCATATGAATTCTGATGAAAGTATACAATATTGCCTGTGAAAGAAATTTGCCCAGAAAAGAAAACACTTATGTGAATCTGATCAAGCATCAAACATCCTGATTTATCAATTTATTTATTTAAAAAATGCAAGTGAAAAAGACCTCAACAAATGGCCTCACAGGAGTATAATTAAGAAAGCAAACATTAGAAAGCTCTACAGGATAAATGAACTAGTTTCCTTAACCACAACGAAGAGATAGGCAAGAAACCAAAGTGGGAGAGGGAGGAGTTAGTGGGGAAATCCAATGCACCTGCCTCCTGATGAAAATGAATAGCTTATTTAAGAAGAAAGCCCAGGCTTCTACATGGTGAACACTTGCTGTATAGGTTCAACTGGTTCATTATATGCAATAAAAATGGGAAGATCAATGAACTATCTACATATACACAGATATGCCGGGAAAGTGTGGCTCTCAGGAAATTCTGACACCTCCAGCCCTGCTACTTCAGACTTTGTTTCATGCACGTTTTCCATTTGGTGGCTTACGAGTAAATGGGTTAATGCAAGTTAAAAATTTATAATATATCCAGAGATATCAGAACACCATTGATTTTTGATATTATTAAAGAATGATTAATTTACTAAGTATAATTATATTATTATGCCCTCTAAAAGGAATTTTAGTTTTTAGAGCTATATGCTGAATTATCTTTATTCTGCAAAATACCATAATTTATTTATTTATTGTTTGTTTGTTTGTTCGTTTTTTCTGTATTTTAGAGAAGGGTCTACAGGGCATTCAGGGCCTCACTGCTAGATCAGACTCATAGTGATTCTCCTGTTTACAGCCTCCCAAGAGCTGGGATTACAGGCGCCCACCACCACGCCCAGTCTCATCCGCCATCTCAGCGCACCCCTGGGCCAGGGCGGGCACCGCAGGTCTGGGGAGCTATTTGGCTAGCCCTTATTTTTAAAAATAAGTGGAGTAGGAAAAATGTATAAGCGAAATAACAGATTTAAAAAAGATCATATATTAATAGTTGCTGAAGTTGGATAATGGAGTAGGTATCTCAGAATAACATCACTGCCACAACTTTTTTTTTTGTTTGAAAACATAGATAATGAAGCTTCAAACTGAAATAAAGCAGATACAGAATCGTGATTTTTTAAAGCCACATGATAAGTAGGTAATGCACTATTTGAGGGCCCGGATTCAAGAAATAGCCCTTAGGAGCTCCAGCGCTTTCTGCACGGAACTGTCACTACGCTGGTGCTGTACAGTGGACGGGAGGGTTAAGCCCCTGAACGCGGCCTCAGCAAGGATGTCTCCCCGCTGAGCCGTTCACGCCTGCGCTTGCCGCCTATGCGCACTGGAGACGTGCCTGCATTTCCCACGGGGGGCATAGTGTTCGCCTGAAGGTAAGAGCGGGCTGTAGGTCTTTCAGCATCAGTGAAATTCTATTAAAAAAATTAGCTGGAAAGAAGAAGGGCTGACTTCATTAAAAACTAAAGAAAGGAGAATGAGAGAACAGGTTTAATGGAATGTGAAAGAGTACAAGAAAAGAAAAAATGCTTCATTATCAATTGTAGAGGAATGTGAGCTGCCTACGAATAGGGGAGCATATTCATGGGTGTAATAAAGCCTATATATTAGAGATGAATAAGCTGTTTAATCTTTAGATAACCCTTTTCATGACGAATATTTATAAATACAGCATTTTATGCATTTCCCCACATCTGTGGTAGAGTGTGTCTCTGAAATGCCCAGCAATAAGCAAAGCAAAGCAAAGCAAAGCAAAGCCAAAGACTGGTTTTCTGTCTTCTGATTTTCAATATACAGAAATATTTTTAATAACTAAATGTTGTCATCAATATTGATGTAATACTGTTATTTTGTGTCTTGAAAAATCTGAAATCTTAATATCTATGTCTACAGATGCACTGAAAACTATCACTTGAAAATTGTTTTTGTCAGATTGATAGAATATCTTCCAACTTTTCTGACCACACTCTTCAATTGTTTAAAGCCTTCGCAAGGTAGAATGCCATATTATGCTTATCTTTTCTCGTGTCTACAAGTCACATGTTTTTGGGGGCCTATCTTTTGTCAGTCACTTTGCCCTTAACCTGCTGTGGTCCTGGGACAGGCAGTGCTCTAAACTGGCCTCCAAGATTCCTGCAATGTGGCCTTGTAATCAGTGTGATTTGCTTTCCTTTTGCGTAGATGGAACTGTGAAATTGGTGGGGCAGTTACACCCTGGGGTTACGTGGAAACACAGAGCGTTCAACAGTCCCTGTTATTGTTACGTTCTGTTAGACACATTGCTCTTATGGCAAGCCAAAGAGATTTTTATGCCAACTTTGAAGGCGTGAAAGGCCATGCTGAAAAAGAACCACATGTCTGTAAACCAAGGGAACCTTCTAGGAGCTAGGAGTAAATCCTGGCCAGGTGGAAGTAGAAGAGCAAGTCCCCAATACAAACCCACAAAAGAACTACATTCTGCCTACAATTGTGTCCGAATGGACTTGGAATAAGGACAAAACCCCCCAACTGCCATATTGATTTCAGTCTGGTGAGACCCTGAGCATGGCAAGAAGTTATGCCCGGATTTCTGAGGTACGTAACTGTGGAATGATAATTGGGCGTTGTTTTCAGTAACTAAATTTGTGGTATTCGTTTAGCAATCAAACCCAATACAATTGGTGTCATTTTAAAATGAATGGAGCTTTGTAGGTGGTAGAACGTTGTGGAACACAGGAGGTTGGTGTGTTTGGGGGTTGGGTGAAATGCAAAGGGACAGGGAGTTTCAGGACGAGTCTCAGCTGCCCTGTGGGGCACAGCTGCCTTTCTTCACTTATGCCTAGGTTCTCTCCTCTTTATTCCTCTGATTTTCCTTTTTAAAAAAGTTCATATAGTAATGATTGTTTCTAATTACAAAAAAATTAAAATAGGGGCCAGCCAAATAGGTCAGCAGATTAAAGCACCTGTAAGCAGGTGCAGGGGCTAGGGTTCAAACCCTGGGCCTGCCGGGCCGGCCCTGACCCCAGAGCATGCTGAGACGGCAGTTGAGACTAGGCCTGGTGGCGTGCACCTGTAATCCCAGCTCTTGGGAGGCTGTAAACAGTCCAATCTAGTAGTGAGACCATGAACACCCTGTAGACCCTTCCCTAAAAATTTAAAAAAAAAAAATCTTTCTGGTCTTGTGTCCTTGCGCATTTACTTGTGTTAGTTTTAGGGCCTCAGGTGACATATGATGTCCTAAATTCCAATAAAATAGGACTTTTACCTATTTCAGAGGGTTATTGCGAGAATTAGATTTTGCTTGGCATGGGTACGTGCTCACAAAATAATGGCTGGCATTAATCTTTAAGTGGCTACAATGTAACAGTTACTATAGAAACACTTTAGTGTTTGTCTTAGTTACTTTCCCATGACTAGTGAAAACACATAGTGTCCTTAATTTGAAAGACAGAGGTTTATTATGGGTCAGGGGACCCGTCCATGGTCAGCTAGTTCCAGGAAGAAACAGCGTGGTGGAAAGGCCTGGCGGGGGGAAAGGTTTTTAATCCATGGTAGCCAGGAGGCAGAGGCAGAGGAGTCAGGAATAAAACTACACTCTTCCGGGTTATGTCCCCAGTTACAAATCCCCAGGTAGTCCACATCTCCCAGCAGCAAGTCAGCTATTTCAAGCCCAGGCGACACGTGGAGGCCATTTTGATCTAAATCCTAACAATATTGTATTATTAAGCCCTCATGAAATGTTTAGAATTGCCATTGTATTTGACTCTTGATGGGGAACTCAAGCCTGCCCAGCTTTCTCTAGAGTAGCTGAGCGCCAGCCACTGGCTCTGAAGTTAGCATGCTAGACTATTTGTTTCTGCCTACATTTTTCCACATTAAAAAGCAGTCACATTTCAGATGGCTGCAACCAGAGTGTGAACAGCGAGCAACCATGGACAGAAACAGCAGGAATGTGAACTGTTCATTCTTAAAACATGTGATCTGAGTGAAGATATTTAATTAAGGTATAACCTCTGTTAAAGGTGAAATAAAGACACTTTCATCACTACTCGTCAATAGTTTTTACAGAATATGAGGAGCCTTTGATAACATCTAAATACCTGTTCATCCATGTTTTGAAAAAAATCTGTTTAAACACATGCCCAGTTTCTTTTAAGTAAGGAACATTGTAGAATCTGCAAAATTTTATACCCTCTGTTCTTTCCTGAGAGTGTGAGGGGGACGACTGGAGAAACTGTTTCAAATATCTTTCTTCATTTTCTTGGAAAATGAGTTTTAAAAGTGTGCCAAATACAATAGTTATGCCCAAACTATGGCTGCACAGAGGGAATTTTTATTTCCTTAAAAAATCTTGAGAGAGGAAAAAGTTTCCAATTTCATTCTAACTATAAATCTTTTCCCACAGAGACTTGTTCTCACTTGCTGCCCCCTTTTAGAAAACGACACCATGTTTTGTTGGTGAGAACCACTGTTGCCTCTTCAAGCATCTGTCATTCAAATCTACCCATCAGCAATGGGAAGAAAAGGGCGCTTAAGGGAACCAAGAGCTACAGGAAGATGAAAAGCTGAGATTGTCTTTCTTGGGAAAGTTGCAGCAAAAGCCCATCAGCTTTGGAAACCACGGCACTGTTATCTTCTCTGTGATAGAGACATTTGAATGTTGGTAAAAGTGTCATATTTTTGGTTAGAATAGTTTAGTGTAGGTCTATATTTTCTTTAAAATATAGGCAAAGCCATTTTGAGCAACATCTACCATGGAAAAGCTTTTTGCTGGGACTTTCTGACATTCAGAATTATGGTAATTTCCTCTACCTCCCAAATCCAGATTGTTCTTTTTCTTATGTATTTGATACAGGGTCTCACTGTGCAGCCTGGACTCATAGTGATCCTCCTGTCTTCAGCTTCCCCAGTGCTGGGATTACAGGTGTGTGCCACCATGCCCAGACTCGGTGGCCAGCTCAGCATGCCTGAGGGTGGGGCTGGTATAGCATGTGGTGTCAGGGATTGAGCCCCATCCCTGCACTTGCCTAAACAGGCACTTAGTCTGATGAGCTATCTCACTAGCCCTTTTGGCTATTTCAAATACCCTAATTCAATTCATTGATTAAGAAATGTTATATTTTTTGTCTAGCTGTCCCCTCAAAACCTCATGTAGTCATTGGGGCAGGCTTCCAGAGTTTGTGATTAATTCATGATCCAATGCTGGGATTATGGGTGTGAGTGCTACATCTTCCCTGGGGTGGGTAATCTGCATAAAATATAAGGAAGGAAAAGAGGCTTGCTAGTTTTCGCAGCCCCTGCTCTTCCTTTTGCTATTTGCTGTTTTCCACCTCCATAAACTGTTGCCCTCTGCCATGTGCCACTCTGCCTTGGAGCAAGTAAAGTACAGACTAAAACCTACACTGACTATAAGCTAAATAAACATTTCCTTAATTAATTTTGGGTGTCAGGTATTTTGTTCTAGCAACTGGAGGAAAGTCACTAAGACAAGCACCTATTTTATACTGGTAGTTGAGGCTTCAAAGATGAATAAGTTGTGGATCTATCCTCAGAAGCACATAGCCCCATGAGAAAAAGACATTGACTTGGATAATGATCTTTAATAATTGCTATGGTAGGATTTCTAACATCAGTAGTACATTAATGAGGGAAGAGTAAAATCATGGGGCAGAAAAATGAGGTTAAATTTGTAGACAAAACTACATAAATGAGATTGAAGTTAGTAGAGTCTGAACGTCTGGTGGTATTACGCTCCTGGCAACCTAACAAGTTTTATTCCTAGATGCAAACAGAAAACACAAGGTTCCTAGATCAGAATGAAGAACTTTATTCCTTATGGCACTATAAGCAGAGCTCCATGTTTCCTTTGATTTCCATTGTTTTTTCTGGCCAGGTTCAGTAGGGCATTCCATTGGTCCTGGGGGATAGTGGATTTGTGCCACTGTTGAGGAACTCCAACCATAGGAAAATTGAAATTTTTAAAAATAGTGAGCTGCAAGGCTCAGGGACCAGGGGTTCGATCCCTGGGCCTGCCATGCTGGCTCCACCCCTCCACCTGCTGAAATAGTGATTGAGACTGGAGGTGGTGGCATGAGCCTGTAGTCCCAGCTCTTGGGAGGCTGTAAACAGGCNGATCACTATGAGTCCAATCTAGTAGTGAGACCCTGAACACCCTGTAGACTCTTGCCTAAAATACAGGGAAAAAAATGAGCTGCAATCAGATCTTCCCAAATTCTTTTTTTTCTCATTGACTTTATTGAAAATCAATAATTATATGGCATATTAAAATTGTAGACAGATATTGAAATGTGAAAGATACAAGATGTGGACAGAGTGAATTTTAGAGAAATATTTCTAAAATGAATACATAGCATGAGATTAGTAATAGATTGCACATTGTAAATAAATTATTTAAGAGCTTAAATGAATATAGATATAAAAATTGTCCAAAATAAAAATGAAGAAAGAATTTACAGATCAGTCATGTAATAGTTCACT
>NDGN011468853.1:0-56486 GCA_002564285.1 Tympanoctomys barrerae
TTAATGTAAAGCTTAATACTTACTATGCTTTACTTTTAAAACAGAAATTAAAGGAAAGCATATTCTAATAAAAGAAAAATTAAAAAATACTTTAAAGAAATAATAATAGAATAACAGCTGATGAAAAACATTCACAGAAATATCTGGAAGTCTTCCCAAGGAGAAACGTTGGGGCTCAGACTTACACGAAGATAGTTAAGCCAGGCCCTGGGATGGAAGTCAGGGAGAATCACATGCTGGCATCCCTCAGATGGGTGCATGGGCATGTGAGGTGATCCAGGATGCTTGGAGATGCCCCATCTGAGCACTACTGGTAGAATGAGGACTCCCTGTCCCAGGCCTCCCAGTCCTACCAGCTCACCCGCCTCTGCCACACTCAGAATTCTGACATCCACTGAGATGAGCAGACAGTGGCATTACTACATTTGGCACCATGAACAGTGGGACATTAATATGAATTACAAATGTGAGCCTGAGCCATCATGCTGCCTCCTATTTAGTCATTAATTTGTTGAAACATTAATGAAACACACCCGCGGGCAGCTGGAGATGCTTGCTTTTCGCTCCTGGTGGTGTCTGAGATGGGGGATTTGGTTTATCACTCCCATTTCCCATTTCTTCATCCTAATATTTTGCCCCCTCAAATGAGTATCACAGCCAGCATTTGTGATCCAAATGGGAATTCAATAATGCGTTCATTTCATACACTTTAGGGCCCCTAGAGAGGATTTTTAACAAAACCAAAGTAACCCAACTTTCGTTAGCACAGTTCCTTGACTGGAGAAAAGACTGGACCCAAGAGACAGCCAGGTTCACTCTGGAGAGAAGCAAAGAGGCCAGAAGGGCCCCGCTGTTGCTATGCAGAAAGTCTAAAAGGCCCAGGTCCAGAGAGCCACTGGACTCTAGGCCAGGAGCTTTCTTCCCAGGCCTTATCCATCCTCAAAGGTGAGGCCTGTGAAGAGCGGATACAGTTGTGAAGGACAATGTAAGCCTGAAACAGAGAGCAGGGCAAGGGTGTTCTGGGTTCTTAGTCCCCTGGATTTTAAAGCATGAGAAAGGAGAAGGAAATTGAAGATTCTTAGTTCTTCCTGCAAGCCAGTCTTTGACTTAGCAGTCCCTAAGCCATCTGCAGAGGCCCCCGGGCCTCTAGAGCCCTGTCTAGATGGATGATTAAAGGACCAAGCTCAGGAATTCCTAGGATTCAATGGGATATTAAAAAGAAACATTCCATTGGCTGGGCTCAGCCTGATCAATACCCATCGAAGGCACAGAGCTGGCCAGCCTCCCACATGCTTATTTATTGCTGGGGTGTGAGTCATATTTGTGGCTCAGGGAGGCACTGCCAAGGGGCTGCTGCTTCCTGCTGTGGATGATGCGTTGGGCCAGGCTGCCCGGGAGCCAAGCAGGATGGAGCCCATCTCTCCTGCTTCTGGGACAGCCTGCCCCTCCAGCCCTGGGCTGCCCTTGCCTGACTCTGTCTTATGATGAGGAGAAAGGATGAGGCAGGCCAAGGAAGGAGGTGGCCCGAGATCATGCACCCGGTACTGACAGAGGCAATGACCTCTTCCATGTGTGGGCTCTGGCACCCTCCCATCGTGGTGACTACTGTCATCTGCTCTCTTCCAGAGTTCTGTATGGGAACAAGATCACCGAGATTGCCAAGGGGCTGTTTGACGGGCTGGTGTCCCTGCAGCTACTGTGAGTAGGCACCTTGTCACTGTTTGCATCTCTGGGACTGGCTGAAGGTTCTTGCCTGAAAATGTGGACCCAAGCTCTAGAGAGTTCTTTGACATTGTGTGCACCACAGGGAAACGGAAACTTCTGGGCTGTCCACCTCTCACCTGCTTTGCCCCTTTTACATGGATGGAGGGCTGGAGAACTGGCAGAGGGAGGCAGAGGTCACTGTACACAGGCCTTCATGGTGTGGTTCTGAACCCTGGCCCAGGGATAAATCAGGAACGACTAGTTAAGAAAGATGTACCTTTCAGAAGGCTGTGTCTTGCACAAGTGTGCTAAGATTTAGGGACCTCTAATAATCCCAGGCTTAAATCTAACATGAACACCACAGCAGAGCTGCTGCTAGAGATCTGACCTTGAAGAAAAATCCAGGTGGGGTGCAATGATTACAGAGCAGAGCAGCATCAGTCACAGGGTGACTCTATCTGGGCAATATAGGGCTAAGAGGGGAAGTGTTCAGTTAATTTAAAGGAAGATTTGTTGTATTGAATTTTAAGCTCTGAGATTATTTATTTGCATCTATTTCACTCTGGACATTTGAGCTTAAATATTTGAAGATATTTGATGTGAAGATGGGAAGAAAAGAATTTAGCTTGTAGTACATTTTAACATTTTTTGATGAGGGCAGAGTCAATTCTGGTGCATGATTATGTAATGTCGATGGGGTGTGTGTGTGTGTGTGTGTGTGTGTGTGTGTACATGTGTATGCATGCCCATGGGTGCATGCCAGTGCCTACTTGTGCATGTCCCCTCTGGGACCATCACAGTTCCCTGTTGACATTAGAAATTGATGTTGAGTATCCTCTGAACAATGGAGAATGCAGCGGGGCCTCGATTCATGACCTTAATTCTTTCCATCATTCTGGTCAGAACAAAAAGAGAATTAAGGTCATGAATCGAGGCCCCACTGTATCGGGTCTCAGAAAGGAAATGACTCGCCTTCCATCACACAGCAAAATAGATGTGGAAGGTTGAGTAGCACTTCTGTGATCTTGTGATTTAGGAGATGTTTGCAGAGGTGTGCATCTGAGTACAGACAGGCCTGTCTGTGTCAATCTGTCTTGCTGTTTTAAAATTAACATCAAGTCCCAGGCAGTAAGGAAGAGGCCTCTCTGCCTCCCATGTGCAAGTGTGAAGGACCCAGTGCAAATCGGGTCATCTGAAAAACTAATCTAAAGACAGCAAGATGCAATGGGACAGCCATTCTTGAATTCGTATTTTGTTTAGTGAAATTCTGTATCATTTCCAATGTTTTTTTTTTACTATTTTCTATTCTCTTTTTAAAATATATTTTTAAAATCCTTCAAAAAGCAAAAAATAAAAGAACTCAGTATAAGGCTGGGGAGTGCAGCTGGGGCTTCAAATGGGAGGGAAAGGCAGAAACAAAGAGAGAGGAAAGGAGATGGGACACCCCAATGGGGTTGGCTCCTGCCACTCTTCTTGAAAAACTAGGACTTTTCTCCAACCTTCACATCTTTACTCGCTACCCTTCTCACGTCCTTTAAGACTCAGCCCTGAACACATTCTTCCCGGATGACACAGTAATGTGAATCATGCTGGGATGAAATGCCCAGCAAGTTTCTGGGCCTCAAATCTATCATAGCAAGAGTCAGGCTTATTTGGTAACGCTAAATAAAAGCCAGAGAGAGAGAGCACTCTTCCTTTGCATCTCCCTGCCTCTCTCTGGGTCTGTTTGGTGCCGTGTGTCTCTGTGTGGACACATTGTTACTCAGAGGTCTTACCCCTCGGTGAGTCTCCGAGCCACTGTCACTGTTTCACAGTGACAGGCTAGGGCTCTACAGGGAGCTGGGAGTTTCACAGATGGCATTCTTTGCTCCTGGCAAAGAAACTGTAAGTTATAACTGCTTCCACAAGGCTGGTTAACTAGAGCCATTAATCCCCTGGAAGAAGAATAACAAAGGCAGGCACGTGGAGGTAGATTGGAGGGTGCTGCATCCTGCCAGGCTGGCATGGATTCGCTTTTCTCATCTGTGTGTTTGTGCCCTTGTACACACCAAGGAGACATCACATGGGCATCAGTGAATAGCATTATTGAAGATTCTATAAGGGAATATTTTTAAAGAAAGGAAATGGGACACACACACACACACACACACACACACACACACACACACCCAGTAGGATTTGGTCCGGGCTAGGAAGCCAGCTCCAGGTGAAGTGCATTCGCTGGAGCAGATGGAACTGGCAGGCTAGGGGTAATGACAAAGTCCCGCCCTCAGTCAAGACGAGGAGTTGACACAACTCAAGCAGGCTTACTTCCCAGAAAGAACTGGCAACTCGGACTTGAGTAGCCATCATTGGCTTTGACCTGCTGGTGAGCAGTTGGAAAGCAGGTCCTGATTAGATTTAATTTAGTGTTCAGCTGGCTATAGATTGGATTTTCTCTGTTAGACTGGAGACGCTCTGATAAGAAATCTCTAATTAGAATAACCTGGTAGTCTGGCTAATTTCCTGTCCTTTGACTCAGAGGCTCTCTATAAGAGGTTTGGCTTTTTTCTTCCTTTTCCATCTCTCAGATGGTTGGTCCATCATAAAGCCCAGCTGTCTCTGCCCCACGTATGCTCCTGGATGTTTTCTTTCTGGCATTTGTGGTGGTGCCACCGGTGACAGAGTGGGCGCATTGCAGTTGGTTGTCCTGCCTTTCCCTTTCGGTCTCTGAACTTCTCCACTGTTTGAACATGCTGTCCGGTGTGTGCTTAGCAGGAAGAGTCATGACACCTTTCCCTGGGGGGCCAACACTCCTAACAGGATATCCCAGGATCTTGCAGAGGCTACAGAGAATGAACCTACAAAGACATGTTTCTGTGATTCCAGGAGATGCCACCAGATATAATGCCATCTTCTGGAGCCACATGATGTCTACCTCCTTTAGCTCCAGTTCCAAGATCCTACAGTTCAGAGATCCACACATAACATTCACCTAGCTGGTGCAGGATCTCCTAACTCTACCCTCCACCAAATACCCTCTCCTGACACTCGTCACTCACTCGCAGATGGTTTCTGTGATGAATGAACCCTTGCTGCACTGTTAGGATTTAGAGCACTCTTTCTTATACTAAACCTCCATCCTAGCTCCTGGGAAACTCAGAAAAGTCAGCTGTCACCTTTGCATGTTTGAAAATAGCGAGTATCTCCCTGTACTCGATCCTGAACAGGTTCAGTTCCTGCAGCCACTCATTGTAGAAACGCACATTCTGGTTTTGTTGCTACCAGCACTTACTGTTTTTGAGAACTCAGGAGACTCTGTCAGCTTCGCCCCTTAAAGCAGGTTGCTAGGAAGTGGATTGTGCACCCACTGGGACAGCAGGACATGTGTTTGGAGCTGAAATATCTCACACGAAGGCATCTGGGAAGCCAAGTTTGCAAGCACCCAGCCCATTTCATTCCCTCCATCACTCTCCCCACTCAGGCTCCTGAGCTCCTGGGACAACTGTGGAGGTGGTGACCATCTCCATGGCAGCCAGGAACATCCCCTCTGGTCCCATCTCATAGTTCAGAGCCCACTCTTCCCAAAGCAGAAGGAGCAGTCCACATGTCACTGGGCTCCTGCAGTGAACAGCTGCACGCTATGACTTACAGCTTCCCCTGGGAATCAGGTCTTCCTGTAGCACCCACTGATTATACGGTGTGCACAGGAAAGTCACTCGGGCGGGGTGGCCATTTGAGGTGGAAGCTTTTAAACCTACTGCAGGAGGTTTTAAAACAAAGCAGACTGCCTCTGGGCTGGAGTAAGTTAAGACAACCCAGACACCTGTTGTTCAATTTTCTTGGAAGGCAGACAAAACCATTAGAGGGGCTCAGAGTTTGCCAAGCAGCATGCCAATTTCAGAGCACAGAACAAAACTTCACTCCATATAACTCCCTTTCCCTCACCAGCTGTTTCGCATGAACTACTTACTGCTGCTCCTAATCATGGCTGCTAACATTTATTGCATCGCTGGTAGGCGCCAGGACGTGCACTACACAGCTGTATACACAGCCCCTCAGCTTGTCTTTGCAATAATGTGTAGGGGAAGGTATTGCAAGGCCTATTTTAAAGAAAGGAAACTAAGGGCTGAGTAACATGGCCGTGGGCACTCAATACAGAAGTGACTGAGCCAGGATTAGAACCTGGGCTTCCAGGCTCAGAAGCTTATGCCCTTAGCTCCAATGCATCCTTCAGGAGACTTCTTAAGACCCAGTCATGGGAAGATGTGCAGAGCTAGTATAATACAGAGAACAAGAGTTCCTCACCAGCCCAAGAAGAAGGCGCTCATAAAGGGACTCTGAATCAGTTCCTCTGTTACACCTCAATGTCCATCATGAGCTGCTGCCTTCATGGACCTTCCGCACTCCATGTTAACCCCCATAAATGTGTTCTCTGAACCCTGCAGTAGGGGACCCTGGAGCCAGCAGGCTCATGCTGCAGGAGTTGGAAAGCATAAGCACATTCATGCAAGAATTAGCTGGGGTGGCGTGACCAGAGTTCCCTCTGGCAGCAGGAACAGCATCAATTGGGGGTGTACTCCCAGCCAAAGACTTCTTTCTCTCAGGAACCTGGCATTACCTATGGAAATCCCTGGGGAGGCCTAAGTCCTGGGAAGCCCTAGGTTTGGTGCATGAGTGAATGGTTTGCCCCCTCTTGAAGGACTCATTAATCACCAAGAAGGAAGCTATTAGGGCAGTGACCACCCCTTAGGTGGGAGGGAATGGCTAAGCCACACCACGATAGCCCACATCTTCTGATCTCCTGATAGCCGGGGAATAGTGCTCCCTCTCTGATCTCAGAGTCTCAGGTGCCTTCTTGTTGTTGATTCCTTCAACAACAATGAAAAACCTCCTGGCTTGGCTGTGACCCTTCACCCTCTTTGTGTCTCTGGAGTGGAAGAAGTCTTGCCATGTGCTCTGTCTCCTTGGCATCAGGAGTCACCATGGCAACAGTGCAGCCATGATCAGAGAAGGAATGTTGTCTCTGCCCCTGGGTGGGACTTAGAGGGCTTCTCCTGTGATTGGTTAGCAGGATATGGCCCAAAGCACCCATCTGCAGCCCCAAGAAGACCCTGATTAGGGTCCAATTTCCTCCATATTGTAACTCTGGGAGCCTCTAGGTTGCTTCCCCTAGCCTGCCTTAGTAGGTTCATGATGGTCAAAATAATCCCTGTATTTAGTAGGGGAAGGATGAGAACAATGCTCTAAGACAAGAGAGTTGTTGTTATTACATTTAATGGGCAAAGAAATTCAGCATGGCAGAGGGTTAATTCTAGAGAAAGGCAAAGGGAGGTGTATTAATGACTGGCTGTCCTGAAGTTTATGGGTCCAGAGCTCCCCTCACCGGAGCTTATGCCCACCTGTGATGGCAGGAAATGCCTCCAGAGGCATGCAGATACTTTTTCTTGGTAACAAAGACCATTATGATCTATTCTTTAATAATCCTCCCACTGGAGGAACTGGAGAAAGGGCTATGCCAGAAGATGGGTACTATCTGTCTTCTTCCATGTGTCTCTATTTGAGTGTTTAGAAGACAGAAACCGATTCCTACGCTTGTTTTAGAACAAGGATTTCCCCAAAGCTGCCCTCCTGACAGGAACCTGGGTGAGGTTCTTGTCTACTCCAGAATCTTTCGTGGAAGAGCTCTGCCCCTTGAGAAAAAGATCTTCTGAACTCTTCTTTAGTACCAGTTTTCTGGAAAGGCCTTGTACTCTGGAGTTCGGAATGTGTTTTTGTCATTTTCAGACAAACACCCTAGGAGGAGGAACAAAAAGGTGTCATCTGTAGCCCCGTGGCCAGGTATATAAATGCTACCCAGAAGAGAGCTCTGGGCCACTCAATCAGCAAGTGAAGTGCTAGAGTTGCCAAGGTGATTTTAATGAAGTTGAGCATCAACTTGGCTCCAGGTGTTTGTGTTTTCCACACTCTAGGAGAACCTCTCCGAGGATGGTATGTGATCAAGGGAAGTAGCTGAAGATGAGGACATAGTGATCAGTGACCCTACTGGCCTTCATAGGGAGACTAGTCGTGCTGGGCCCTTTGTACAAATGAGAGTGGACTCTTTGTCCTCCAGTGGCCTCTCTTCCCATGCCTCTGGACCATGAATGAAAGAAGCTGCAAGATGCTGTGAGTGATGACAATTCCTGAGCCTTTTCTGGTCAGTGCAGGCCAGCCCTTAGCAGAACATGGGTCACACGAGCCCTTCCTAGCCTTGGTTCAGGTACTCCATTCCCCCAGCTCAAGTTCCTGCCCAGTGACATCTGTTTCCTGCCCTGATTTTCCTGAAGGCAGTGCTCCTAGAAGGGATGATCTTTCTGAAGCATCACCGTGTTGGGTAGTCAACAGGCTGAGTGCTAATGCTAATACCTTTGACACAGAACATATGTGGAAGCTAAAGGTGCTTGGAGCAGAGTGGGAGGCGGTACAACACAGAACAAACGTGTGGAAATACATTTAGAGATGGCACATAGATACGCCCCTTCTCCAATGCACCACTCCCCTTCAGCTACTCTGAGGAGAATATGGCTCTTCGTGATTTGTGTTATTGTAAACTCAGCACGATTTGACGAAAGCAGTTACACACACAGGGCCTTCACTTCCCTCCACAGTGTTAGAAGCCTCCCAAAATCTTTAGTGAGAAGGAGCTGGGTGTCAGGAAATAAAGTCTGTGGGCTAAGACAGCATAGATATTAACTTGCCACTTACATACAGGCTGAGGAACTCTATGCCAAATTGTTTAAGCTCTCAGTTCCAGAAGTATCATTTGTCACGTGGGGACAGCATTTCCTGTGTAAGGCTGTAGAACAGTCAAGGAACTTAACAACTGTAAGGCGCAGGTACCTGGCCAGTGCCCAGCCTCAGAGGGGTGTAGCATGTATTACCTGTTCCCCTTGCCTGATTCTTTTTGTATTCATATGACCTCCTTTGGGAGGTGGGCCTGGGACAGATGGTCCCAGAAGACACACAGCTCTGCTGACAGGAGAGGTGGTTGGGAGCATGATAGGCCCCAGCCCCCAGCTCTCTGAGTGCAGCCACAGCTCAGGCCGATGACTCCCTGGGGTATCAGCGTTTTCATTTTGAATACCACATAGCTGTAGAATGATGTAAGCCAGAATATTCCACCATGTGGGAAGCGTGCTATTTCCTCTGCCTCTCTGTTTTCTCCTGGCCTTCCCAGAGTACAGAAAAAATGCAGGGTGAGGTGAGTAGAACCGGGTACACCCGTGCAAATGTGGTACACCCAGTAAGGAGCTTGCCACTTCGTACCAATGCATTTTGATGAATACCCCTACCTGAAATGCCTTCCTAAGAGCCAACTGGACTTCTCATGCCTCTGTACTCCTGGGAGGTAAGCAGGGTCTTCCTAACCCAACTGCATTTTTTTTTTCTGATGCAGGGTCAGGGTCTCGCTATACAGTTCAGACACAAAGTGATCCTCCAGTCTCAGCCTCCTTAGTACTAGGACTATAGGCATGCGCTACCATGCCTGGTTCTGAGACCAGCATGGCATGAGGTACTGGGGATCAAACTCGGAACCTTGTGCTTGCCAGGCAGGCACTTATGCCACCGAGCTATATCCCCAGCCCCCAACCACACCTTCGACCACCTGAAGCACACCTAGGTACATCACAAGGCTAGGAAGAGAAAAAAAAAAGCTACTCCCCAGATACAGGGAACATGGAAAAAGGAATATATAGAGATTTTAGATGCTGGATGAAAAACAAGTTCTGAAATCAAGGGGGCTGGAGTTTCCCTTACTTCTGGGTGACCTTGACCAAGTCTGTCACCACTGTGGTGCTCAGTTTCCTCATAAGAAAAATAAGGATCATCACAGCACGGCCACAAGGGTTCAGTGAGGCAGCTCAGGGGAAGTGTTGAGGAACGTGCGTGGCATGGGACCTTCTACCCAGAGGTGGCCTCTAGTACTGACTGTTATTTCTCACAGCACTTATACCAGTGCTCCTCAGGGGGAGAAGACCCAGGACAGATGATGCATCCTGAAGTTCACCAAAGAGGGAGACTCATCCTTTCCAGTCAAATAGGGAGGCCTGTGTTAAAATCTTTTTTTAAGAAAACCCCTAAGCCCCGTTTCAACTACAGGTTGAACATCCCTGATCCAAAAGCAGAAGCACTCCAGAGTGTGAACCCTCTTGAACACTGATGGGATGCTATGGGTGGAAAATTGCACAGGTGACTTCCTCTGGCAAGTGACAATGAAACTGTAGGTGCACCAAAAACGTGGGCTAAGACTGTCTTCAGGCTATGTGTATATGGTATATAGGAGCCATAAATGAATGTCATGTTTAGTCCTGGGTCCCACTCACAAATATCTCATTTTGTAGGAGGTGTGATTGGAAAATATGGTGAATGTTTACCTTTTTAACAATTTCTTCAGCACTCAGAAGGCTGAGGCAGGAGGATCATTGTGAGTTTGAGACCAGCCTGGGCTACAAAGTGAGTTCAAAGCCCACCTGAAATGAATAGCAAGACCCTGTCTCAAAAAAAAAAGTTATTATGGTAAAAGACACATTGCCCAAACAGCCTCAGAATGAGCCCCCTCATTTCTAACACGTTGAGCCTATCATTCTTGCTACTTTCTGTAGTTTTGGAAGAACTTGTTTTGTGTTTAGTTTCTCTGCCATGGCTGCTTCCCCATCCTGAGTGGATCTAAAACATTCACCTTTTTTGTGGTCATTTCATTTTGGGGGAAGAGGCTGAAGTTGCAGGTTGCCAGCCCACTAAATGAGGGGACTGACACCCAAGCTTGCCTTTCCAGTGGCTGTCACTTGGCCACAGCAGTCTCCATATTTGAATCACACCTCCTGAAGACACTCCCAAAAGAGAACTTCTAGAACTGCTTCAGAAAGTAGCAAGAATGATGAGATCAATGTGTCCCAAGGAAAGGGGAGGATTATGAGGAAGATTCAGGGAAATCTCTTTTTAATGTAATAATTTTTGAAAAGTTAAACATTCACTGTATATTTTGCTCACCCTTAGACAATATATGCAAATGCTCCAGAATCTTAAGAAACCTGAAATCCCAAAAGTGTATGGTCCCAAGCATTTCAGATAAGGGATAGTCAACCTGTAATTGTTTTGGTGGAACCAGTGATTAAACTCAGGCCCTTGCACTTGCCAGGCAAGCACTTATTCTACTGAGCCATCTCCCTGGCCCCCGTATATTGCTTTAAAAAAAAAAAAAAAACTCCCAGCTCTCACCTGTGGACCAGATAGCTCTGAGCTCCTTTCATGGAATAGCTGACATCCGTCTTCCCAAGATAGAGAGGGTGAAGGAGCAAGATGTTAGATCTTGCTGATGCTGGGAATCAGTGAGGCTCTCGTCAGCATCTCATTCTCCACAAGCAGCTCAATTTTACCTCTCTCTATACCCATGTATTTTGCCTGAAGAGGCTGAGCAACCTGGGAGAGGGCGAGTGGTCAAGAGACTGTACCCTCTTCTGCTTTCTCTGGCTCCCTGCTCCCTGCGCTCTGCGCCCTGTGCTCTGTGCCTTGTAGTTCTGCAGGCAGGTTGTCCTGAAGCCCCGTATCTCTGCTCTAACATCCCACTCTGAGAGCCCCAGGAGCAGCGGGGAAACAGAAACACCTGGAAGAGAAAAGGAGGCTCCTATAGGCCTGGTGGGTGAGGGCTTCTAAGGCCGCGTTCCGTTGCAAAGCGCCGTGAAGAGGAGTCAGCGCTGCTGTTCTTCTCTCCCTGTGGCCGTCTTCCTTGGCCAGTGTCCTTGGCCATCCTCTTTGTCCTCCTTGTCCCCACAAGCTGGGTTCTGAAGAGGGCTCCTGAATCCAGGCCAAGTTCTCAAATCTAAATTCCTATTCAGGCAAAGAAGGTAAACTAGAGTAGTGAAGGATACAGAGGAACAGGTAAAGAAAAACGTGTGTCCAAACAAGGCTATGTTCCACCTGAAGGGTGCGGGCTACTCCCTAACTGCCTCCTGTGCTCTCACTTTTGGGAGGAAACATTTTTCTTTACAAGAAAAAATAGAAATCTTGGAGGTGTGTGTGTGTCATGCGATATATCACCCTTTAAAACACAGAGAAGGTTGTGTTTTCATAGAGTTGAAATTTGGTCCAAAACGGGGTGTCCTCAGGCCGTCGGATAAGCAGAGCAGGCTTCTTTAATGAACAGTTCAACATCTATCTCCTGCAAGATGATGTACTCAGAGGGTTTAAAGAAAAGCCTTTACTGCTCATTTTTTTAAAAACAAAACAAAAACATGGTATGTTTGACAAACCTATTCCTGACCTGTCTGCTTAGCCCTCTGGGGTCTTCTGACTTTTCTCTCTGTCTCTGCTCTCCAACATCCTCCTTCAAATGCCCCCAGAGTAAAATGACCTTGACTATAATTTAATACAGAGAGGACAAGAAATTCTTGGGGGGAAACGCTGCAAAAGGGCTAGACAGATGGGTGGGGTAGATGAGGATTCCTAGAGAAGAAACTGAACCCTCTAGAGACCCACATTACCATAAGGACTTCCATGGTGCTCCCAGGAAGTGACCTTGAACAAGCCCATCAAACTCCGAGCTTCCATTTCCTCACCTGTAACCAGTGAGGGCTGCACTGCCCATCTGCCTGGGTTATTTCAAGAATAATAGGATGTCGAGAAAGCACTTTGGAAAACAAAGAGAGTATTCTAGCAACGTGAGCTGTTTTCCAGTGTGAGGCAGGAGGACATCTGTGTGGACCCCAGGGACCTTGCCCATTATTAGCCAGATTAAACAGGCAGTTCTTCTTCCGCTTGTCACTGCCAACAGCTGCTGCTTCCATGCAGGGTACACAGGGGACCACTGCGAGGACAGAACCCACAGCAGAGGAGAGGTGGCATGATGCTTTAGCACCCCTGGGCAGCCCACCATCGCCGGCTCTGGTGCCCCTGGGTTCTGCCCCCGAGAGATTCCTGAGGCAGGGCAGCCCATTGCAGAGCTGAACTCGTGGGTCAATCTCCACCTTGAAAAGCAACATCTTCAGAAGTCAACATCTTTGCTCTTCCAGGTCAATACCCCCCCCACACTTTCATTCAAGAGAGTGAAGAATTATTTTACTCTACTTTCAAGAGCATAACTAGTCAGTCTAGGATTGGAAAGAAAATTCTTAGCACCCACATTTGCTTGCCTCAGTTGCTCCATTCTGAAAAACTGTCCTAGGACCCTCATAGCATCTGCTAGACCAGTGCTTCAGCTCAAAGTCAGTTTCCTATGGCACTTCTGAGAGGTGATGGGGAGGGCCTGAAGGGCTTAAAAGCACAGCAGAACAGCTCCATGGTGGATAGGACAGCTGATGAGGGTGTCAGTGCCATGTTAGGGAAGGGAGCCCTCCTCCATGTGGTGTATGGAATGGGCTGTCTTAAAGAATCAGCAATAGGCATAAAGGGACAAACAGATTTCATTTGTGCCATCACAGAGCTGACGTTCTTGTGCAAGAGGCCAATGGTAAAAGAGAAAATAGCCTTAAATCACAAGGTGAGGAAGGCTCCTGGGAAGGAAACAAACAGCAGCAGTAACAGGCAGTCCTGGGGCTGGGCTGGGTCCTACTGAGACGAGGTGAGCCAAGCAAGCCTCTCGGCAGAAGCAGGGTTTGCAGAGGACAGGAGGAGAAGCTGACCTTGCTGAAAGAAGGCGAAGAGGGGCTTCAGAGGCCCTGACAAGGCCACCGGGTGGGTTTCTGAGGAAGGAAATGGCTGCTGGTAAAACAGGGGGCCGTGAGCACAGTGAGAATGCGTACAGAGCACAGGGCAGAGGTGTTGTCCCAGGAGGCTGCCCCGTCCTCTGTGTGTGTGTGTGTGTGTGTGTGTGTGTGTGTGTGTAAGAGAGAATCCATGCGTGTGCACACACACCTACTTTTCTCTGAGAGGATGACCTATAACCTTCATCAGATTGCCAGTGACATCAGTGATCCAAAAGAGTTCTCTAAATCAAAATTGCTCTTAGTCAATCAACTAAAGCTTTGAAACAATTGTGCAGAGTGATTTCTCTTTTTCTTCTTTTTGCTTCCTGCAAGCTCAGAATCCTAGAACAGACAGTGCAGCACTCAGGCTGGCATAGCAGGGCTTCCTCAGTGCCTGCGGGTGCTCAAGAAGGTTGTAGGGATAGGCGCGTGCAGCAGTGTCCATGGTGACAGGCAGTGGGAAGCCCAAAGGTGCTCAGAGTTCGGGTGGGCACAGAAATGTCTCCTTCCATACTGCAGCAGGAGCTCAAGGCTGCAAAGCAAAGCACTGCCAGCTAGCTCTGCAGCCACGGCCCCTGCTGCACGCACGGCCCCTGCTGCACGCACGGCCCCTTCTCTGCTGCTAATTGCCAGGATGGTGGACTCACCCAGCTCTGCTCTGCTTGCAGCCTCCTCAATGCCAACAAGATCAACTGCTTGCGCGTGAACACCTTCCAGGACCTGCAGAACCTCAACTTGCTCTCCCTGTATGACAACAAGCTGCAGACCATCAGCAAGGGGCTCTTTGCCCCTCTGCAGTCCATCCAGACGCTGTGAGTACGCCGCCCGGGGAAGCTGGACACCTCAGGTGCCCAGCCACGTGAACACCTAGGTGCAGACACACTGAGCACGTGCCCAAGGAGAGCGTGCAGAGAAAACGCACTGATAGGAAGTGGCCCAGCATGCCTGTGAGCATGTAGGCGGGGCTCAACACCACCTACATGCCCTCTTTCAAAACTTTAACCCTCACGTGACCCCATGTGATCAGGTGCTATTTTTATCTCAGTTTCTATGTGAGCTTGTATGTGAGGAAATATACAGAGAGACAAAGACACTTACTGAAGGTCACTCAGCTAGCAAGAAGTGGAATTTCGGTCCAAGCACAACCACTACCACTCCTGTGGTCTGAGTAGGCTGCCTTTCTGCCAGTAACCTATTCCTAGACCTTGACACATCTGCGAAACCAAGCTGCAGACAGGCACCCTGGGAATATTTCAGCTTCTTCCCGGGGAAGCATTTTCTCACACCCACTATGGCAGATGTGTGTTAAGTATTGTGAAAAACAGTTGACACCCAAGTGCAGCTCTTCTTAACCCATCTTAAGTTTAGCCCCAAAGCCTAGATCAGGAGCCTGGAATTTTCTAGATACCTTCTGAATCGCCTGATACTTTTGCCCCTGTAGCCAGAGCCTGGAAGCAAAACAGAGCAAGAGCAGCCGCTGCCGTACCGGCATTGCAGCCCATGTGCTCAGTTCTGTGTTCAGTGCTTTGCAGCGCTTTTCTTCCTGAGCCAGAGACCCAAGGCCCATGATGCTATCGGGCTGAGGATAAAATAACAACAATACCCACTGCTATATGCAGAACCACCGCCATATGCCAGGTGCTGAGCCAGCTGCGTTATGCGCCTGGTGTCACTGAGCTTAGAGAAATAAAAAGCATTTTACCCTAAGTGTAAACCCTAAAGCGCGTGACTTGTTTTGCCCATCAGAACTGGTGTGGGTGAGAGTAGAGATGGTCATGGTGGGCCCTGCCCCAAGCAGGGAGAGCTGGGAGCCTGCTTCCCCGCACCAGATGCTGGCTGCATCTGTGCCTGTCCTTGGCAGCCAGCCAGCGGTAGGCTCTCTCTTTGAGTCCTGTCTGAAAGGTACATCCTCAGGCCTCTTAGGGGGTAGGAGGGAGGGTGCCCTACACTGGGCTGTCAGGGCCCAGCGCCAGGCAGCGTGGTGGTGGTAGAAGGCAGCGCCCAGGTCACTCCTAATTAACAGCCTGTCCCTCTTGCAGCCACTTAGCTCAAAACCCGTTTGTGTGTGACTGCCACTTGAAGTGGCTGGCTGACTACCTCCAGGACAACCCCATCGAGACAAGCGGGGCCCGCTGCAGCAGCCCACGTAGGCTGGCCAACAAGCGCATCAGCCAGATCAAGAGCAAGAAGTTCCGCTGCTCAGGTAATCAGGTTACAGGGGCTGGGCCCTGCTGTCTGACTCAGAAAACAGCAGCCCGAGAGGCCAGTAATCCAATCTGGAGGACAGTGAGCGCCGTAATGGCTCCTGGGGAGCATCTTTGCAAATTAAATTGGGGAAATTCAGTTAGCCCTGCAGAAAACCAATTACCTTATGGATTTAAAATAACACGCACACACACATATACACCTCTCTCTCTCTCTCTCTCTCTCTCTCTCTCTCTCTCTTTCTCTCTTCCTCTCTCAAAGCATGGGGGATGGGGAGACAGAACCGAGGTAGCAGATTAACCTGGGTTATAGGCAGAAATTAGGAGACCAGGCAGTCTTTGTGCAAATGCACTTGAAAAGAGGCAAGGATCTATATTTCCGTTTCCAAAGCATGTCCCCTAAATGGCAGCTAGCGAAATAAATGTATCAGGGCCAAGCTACAGGCGCTAGAGTAATCTGAGTCCCCCAAAAAACAGCCCTGGGACCACAGTGCATTCAAGGTTTCACAGACAGCATCACCAGCTCCTCCAGCCAGATGGGCTGCACTCTGACGATAGCAGGGAGCTGGGAGTCTCCTGTGACCAGGCTGTCTCTAGCAACCTTCCTCACTGCATCTGGGAAAGACATGGGCTAAATGGCAAGGCACCTCTCGGCCCGTCTCCCAAGGAGAGAGAGTGCTTCCTGACTGCTAGCTACGAGAACAGGCAGTTACAAATTGCCATCATAAGTGTTCCTTCCTACTGGAAAAGTCACCGAGCTGCACTGTGCTCCCAGTGGTAAGAGATGAATAGCATAAGGTGCTAAGATTGGCCAGACCCAACCCTCACAATCTGGATCCCAGCAGGAGCGGAGCTGCTTGCCCTGCCCGAGAGTGTGTTCTGTGAGTGAGTTTTCCCCAGGAGCATGCAGCGTGGGCACCGATCCCCTGGAGGGGACCAGCAGGCAGACTGCTGCTTCTTGCACTGTGTCCTTAAGTCAGATTCTCCAGTCAGTGTCTCGAGGATGATGATCTTTAGCTATTTTGTTTCATTTTATTTTAGACTATTTTAGCAGAAGCAAATATCTCAAGATGGCTTACTCATAGGGAATTGGGGCACTTTGCCTTCCCCAAAGAGTGATGTTGAATAAGATGGTGATCTGTCACCTCGGCAGAGCAGTGTGCTGAATGTTTCTAGTTTGGCTTCCACTTCCAATAACCCTTCGAGGTCAGCAGGAAAGGGAGCTGAGGGCTCCGAGCAAAGGTGCACCCCAAGTCACAGTGGCCAAATGGCAGGGGCTGGACCAGACCCCGGATCTACCTGCTCCTCAGCACCCTAACACTCACATACCTCACAGCATCGGGAAGGGAGCATGTAGGAAGGCTGTAGGGCTGCTTGGCTGGTTCTCACCCTAGTCTCATGCCCACCTCCATCCCTGGACTTTTTTCTTAGCTTCCTTTCTGGGCCCAGCAGTATCTCTGGGAAGAAAATCTTTGAGCACAAGCTGTATCACAGGGCCACACTCGTCCTTTCACAGGCCCCCTTCTCGTGACCATTAGCAGCCTTATTCCATCCACCCAGGGCTGAGTTTGTTAGCATGGTCAGTTTGTAAAACCCAAGAAAGGGGGCAGTAAGAGTCAGGTGAAGACAAGACACCATCTGCCAACTGTGACCGTGAGGCTCACGGGTGTCCTGCCTGTATCTCACCTCTCAGACTGGTGTCAAGGCCCCGAGTGGCAGGGCAAGGATGCATCAACCTAGGGGCTGGGGACTGGCATTTCTGTGGAACGCAGTCTTGGCAGTGGCCTAGGAGTCAGTGTGGACTTGGTTTGGCAGCAGCAAGGTAGGAAAATAGGCACAGAAATAACTAAACTGGAAAGTAGAAAGAATAAAGAATAATTTTAACTGTAGCTCTGCCACTACCTCCCTATCTACCATCTACCTACCCACCTCTACACCTGCAGGATCCTGGCTTCTTTTGCTATTCGGGACAGAAATGGTTACAAATAAAACAGAAACAAATAAGGAGAAGGGAAAGGTTCTTGGATTGACCTTGTCTAGGCTACCATTTTTTAAAAACAATGCTAAGCAGAAAGCTTATTCCTACATGGGCAGAGGCGTTTAGAGCTGTAATGAGCCTGACATATGGCATTCTAGATGCTTTCATGATATGCAGCTGCAGGGAAAAGGTCCAGAAAGCCACCGCTGAGCTCCGGGGGCATTGGCTTTGAGAAACTCCAGGACTCAGACCTGCCTTGGCCTGGAGGGGTACAGCGACTATACACTTAACCCTCTGGCTTTCCGTCTCCCAAAGACAGAAGGAGGGAAGTGATGCATACTAGAGTTGATGGACAATAACTTGGCATTTTATTTGCCCCTAAAAGCACCCCCTTGAAAAGACAGTTGATACAATTAGAAGCCAATTTGAGGGCTGCTCCTGTGATACATAGAGCCCTTCTTTAGGCAGGGCATCTGGCTTCCCAGCTGTATCTGCAGTGAGATCAGTTTAAGGGTGCATGTTACTGTCTGGGTAATCTGACCATAGGATTAAGTCCTGCTCCCCAGTCCCTGTCTGGCTCCCTGGGAGCTCAGGCCCCTCCCTAGGGAGCACCCAGCAGCTGAAAGACACTGTCTGTCTGCCGTCACACACCCCTGCTTCATGGAGAAGAAACACTCATGATGAAAACATAGGGCTGGGGGTATGGCTTCGCAGTGCGCTTGCCTACCACACACAGAGTCCTGGGTGTGCTCCAGAGCAGGAGCTGTGCTCCAAAGATAGCCAACAGCAAGGTATATTAGGGACCTCAGAACCACCCAGTCCGTCCTAGGGATTAGAGGCACTGAGGCCCACGCAACAGAAAAG
Organism: Tympanoctomys barrerae; assembly: GCA_002564285.1. Lineage (NCBI taxonomy): Eukaryota > Metazoa > Chordata > Mammalia > Rodentia > Octodontidae > Tympanoctomys > Tympanoctomys barrerae. Next base: position 18,453 of record NDGN011468853.1, read on the forward strand.
TCCCATGTATTTCCAGAGCTAGGTCTGAAACCTAGGACTTCTGACGTACTGTGAAGATTCCTGAGAGTTTATTTCCAGTCCTCTCTGTGCTTTTGGAGAAGGAAGCCAGAGACAAGGAAATGAAGATTGTCAGGCTTTTAGGGTTAGGGGGATGGTTGGATTTACCCTGCTCAGGCCACCGAGGTCCTGATCAAACTCCACGATGAATCTCAGAACCAGAGTGCTCCCAGACCTCTGCATGTCTGGGTTAGGTAAAATAGACTCCAGATTACAGTTTCTGGCACTAATCTGTAAGATGGGCAGGCTTACGAAGGTGGGGGGACCAGTCATGACCATGGATGGGCACATCACTGCAGACCACCTGCATACTATCAAGGTCCTGAGAACACCTTATTGAAGAACCTAGTTCCCAAAACACTTGGTAGAGGAACAGTGACCCTGTCCTTCCTGCCAAAGGTCCTGCAGAGAGGCCTAAGTCCCCTGACCCTGGCTCTGCTGACTTCAGTTTTACACATCTCTGCTAAGTGGAAGGAAGTCCCAAGTTAGCAGATGCATGAAAATGTCCCTTGATCTGTCGCAGATAGGGACATAAAGACTGAATATCCTCAGCGGGGTCCAGAGGTGGCTGGTCACCCTGCCCATCCCCATGATTCTCAGAAAGGACCCCAGGAACACGCGTCCTCCCTGAATCAGTCGCTGTACCCCTTTTTCTCCCTTCATCTGAAAGAGGTCCTTCATCAGGAGCCACTGTCCGTACACTAGCCGCCACCTCAGTGACAGTCGGCGTTCTCAGGTCAGGATGATAGAATTCTCAGCCCCAAGCCAAAGCTTGCGCTGGCTTCCCTGCCTTTCTCTGCAACCAGGAAGGGTTGTGGTTTTTTGTTATTGTTGTTTTTATTGTTTTGTTGTTGTTTTTGTTTTTGTTTTTATGTCACATGCCACCTTCTCGACTAAACCTCAAGTGGCTTGGAATGAGTATCCATCAGCCAGGGGCTTCTAGGGCCCCTGAAGGACACTGAGGATACTCTGAGCTGTAGAATGTCAAAGATGGGGGATTCTCTCCTACAGAAGAGCATTGTGCCTTTACATCCCACCAGGAGTTGTAGTCTCTTCTTTTTTAAGAAGGTAGAGGAATGAGCAGTGACGGAAACACCTTGCAGCTGGAAATGCCCTACAAAGCATGCAGACATTACACTGCTAAGCTGGGTGTCTTATTAGATCAAGCAGTGCGGTCGAATGGAGCTCAGCACTCAGGTCAGGCCTAGGACGTGACCCAGACAGTGATCTTGGCTTCCCTTGGGAACAAGGCATTCTGCCCTGCTGCTCCCGAGGATGGGAGTCTGATGGTTTCCCACCTGTTTTTCTCCTTCCTCTGCTGTCTCCCATGGGTGGGGAACAGGGCGGTGGGGCTGTCTTTGGAAGCATTCCGGTGGAACGCCACCGGGTACTAATCACACTCAGCGGGGGGCCTGCCACGGCTTCCGCTTCTCCACGCTGCTTCCTCTGAGTGCTCCTGTCCTCTCTCTGACGCTGCTTCCTGACCTTGACTCTGACCAGTCGCCGCGGGGCTTTCCTTTGTGCTTGATCTAACCATGTGGTGGAACGATGGAAACGGAACATGGTTCTGTCAAGCACCGCGGAAAGCACCGCGCTCTCCTGCAGCATGGCCCGCCACAGCCGCCGCCACCGCTGGACACTTCTCCTCTGCTCTGGAGCACCGCAGCCCACCACCTGCCAGACCCACCTCTCCCATCTCAACTTACAAAGGGCAGGAGGGTGGGAGTCTCAAGGGCTTCAGGTGCAGGGTGAAACGGGGATGGTGAAGCACACTGGGGCCGAGCGGCTGTCTACATCGCCCTCCCAAAAGATGCCTCTGTCCCTCAGATCTGATCAGGATGTGGCTAAGGAGGAACAGCTGGGTTCAAACCTTCCATTCGAAGAGAACAAGTATACCCAAGGCATAGTCCCTATTGTCTCAAGGGAGAATCCCAGCCCCAGGGCATTTCCCCAACTACTAACTAACCCAAAGAGGAATCCATGCTACTGTGAACGGTACCTCCACCTTACGGGTGTCCACTTCTTTGGAAATGCATGTGAGCATGACAGTGGGAAAACCAGCATGAGTCTGAGAATTTGACTTTAACCTAAGTCTCCTTCTGAACCTGACTCCTGCTCCTCATGGATACTTTGGCCCTGGCCGCCATCAGACCTGAAGTTGAGGCTGTTTCCTTGGCCTTCAGTACAATTAATCCAGAAGTGCTGGGCTCTTCACTGGATGCTCATTCAGTGCAAGGTGCGGGCTGTGCAGACTCTGCTCTCTCTGTCCTAAAGAAGAGAGATCGTAGTGCTGCCTCTCTCACTTGTTTCTTGATACATCCTGGGCCCAGAGTTGGATTCCTGCTCTAGAGTCTATGTCTTAGGGCTGGCGAGATAGCTCAGCAGACTAAGCGCCTTCTTAGGCCAGCACAGGGACCAGGGTTTGATCCCCAGCACCACATGCGGTGTCAGCCCCATCTCCAGGCACACTGAGCCAGCCACAGAGTTCAGGCATAGGGGCACGCTCCTGTAATTGCAGCGCTGGGGAGGCTGAAAACAGGAGCATCACTATGAGTCCGAGCTGTGTGGTGAGACTCTGTACCAAATACATTTTTTAAAAAAAATTTGAGTTTATGTCTTAGCCCATAAGTGAGCTAAGGTGAGCCCAGATTTAAAACTAGGAGCTGGATTTTGGGTTCTCCTCAAGAAGTGTGACTGCCATTATCTCCTGTCTAAGGTTACTTCTCAGAGCCAGGGGCCTAGCCATGGATGGGTAGTGCATTATCTTGTTTACCTTTGAAATTTTTATTATACATGGAGTACTAACTATAGGCTAGTACTGAGACATTTTATGTCATTGCCTTATTTAATTTTTACAACACTCTAAATTCCATTTTGTATCAGGGCTCAGAGAAGTTAACTAGCTTGTCCAGGGTCACCTCACTCCAGACTGGCTGTGGCTTACCTCTATACACTCAGCCTTCCCAGCTATGGTCATGCCCATTTTCTTGAGTTAGAAATTTGTATAAACTTTGACTTGGATTGATGAGAAGTTAAAAAATAATTTGAGTAGCCCCTTCCAAACATATGTTTGCTTTTACAAATAACTTGAGTAAGAAATAGAAGTCCTGTTCAGTTGGTTCTCCCTACCCAGTGCGAACATACCAAGATCTCATTAGGTTCAGGGCAAATGCTCAAGCCTGGAGAAATTCCCTTCCCCTTCTCACAGAAGAGGACATGCTACATTCCTTGGCATTGCCCTGCCATGTCAGGAGCCAGGTCTGCCTTTGGGAATGGATCCATGACCCAGTGGTGCCCTTCCAGCTGCACCCCTGCCCTGCCACAGCAGGCTGACTACCCAATGCTATGGACATTGCCCCTGCTGACAGGCAGATGGCTGCTCTCATAATAGACTCCAGTGAGGACAGATGACTAAAACAGCTCCTGGCCCAGCTGATGGCCAAACTCCTGCTAAAATAGTGTCTTCTAGCAACTGCTGTGTGGTCCCCGGCGTGGCTGGGGAGTGGATGTCCGTGTGCCTGGCCAAGTTCTCTTGATTCCATTCCCCACTTATGACCTTCGCTGGTCCACAGCACTTTCTTTTCAAGCTGATGAACTGGACAGGCCTTCATAGTCCACCTGATTCCTCTTTCTGCTCTCTTCCTTCTTTTTCTCCTCCCACCCATCCTTGGGAATATTGAGGGTAGAGGGAAAAAGCCCTAGACATATGAGTTGGCACTTCTCTACTGACCAAAAAAGGATAAATATGTGACTTAGAACTCATTGCCATTGAGCTCACGGCCCAATGGAGGGCAGTAAACGCAGAATGCTTAAAATGCGGATACCCTGGTGCTAGCCTCTGATCCCAACTCCACCAAGTCCATCCAGAGAATGAGAGGTGTGGCCCGCTTCCTGCCTCAGTCTCAGCCCTTCCACTTGTCACATGTATTCCTCATGGGAAGGAACTATAGGGAGGAATTTATAATAAAACTGAGCTGCTGTGGATTTCTACCCTTCCCCCTACCCCATCTATTAAAGCTTGTCTGTGATCCCATACCAAGTGTCGTTGTTCTCAGCTGCCCGCGAAAAAGGAGGAGGGCTCCAGGGCAGGAGCAGGCACGATGCCAGATGATGTCAGCTCTTCCAAGGCCCATTTCAGCTGGGCTTCAGTTTTATGGCCCTTCTTCAAATCCTCAGAGATCTCTCCTGTCTGAAATCACCCCAAAGAAGAGACGCAGCAGCCTATTTCAGTTGGTTCTCTCCTGCTAAGTATTTCTGGCAGTGACAAATATGCATTGAGATTGAAATTGACTTTTAAAGCTCTGGAAAAGTTAAAAATACTTTTGGGTAGTTATGAGCATTAGGCATAACAAATGGCTCCGAGAAACCCTGGGTAGTTTCGGTAATGAAATATGAAGTGATGGAGGTGGCATTTCAGGCTGGCTCAGATTGGGGAACAAACTTCTTTGGTTATATACATATGCTGTTATTAACATTTCTGGCTCCCACTCGTATAAAATATCACTGTGTGACCCCCTCGTTATTGCAAACCAGGGCAATAACAAAAACAGCAGGGGGAAAAATGGTGCGAAGAACACATTAGTCCATCGAATCTAATTGCAAAATCATTTCATTAAAATGGGTCAGCGGCTCTATTGCAGAGGTCCACCCGTTATAATCTAACTATACTACTGAGAGCAATTCCCACTAACTACAGACTGCTCTCACCTTGATTAAAACGAAAATGCATTTAATAGGCGGCTGTCCCCAGCCAGCACGTGTCTTCAGGCTCATCGTGTTGAAGAGCAAACTGTGTTCCCTTCTGTCTTTCTGTCTTTGATGAGCAGTAGCCTTCCTTTGCTTTGCAAGGATCCCATTATAGACGCATTCTGAAAGAAAAATATACCCACATGTGCCAAATGCCCCCTTCACACTGCCACCACATGGGTGCCCTGCTAGGGAACAAGAAGAGCGAGTCGTCTGGCAGGGTTTGCAAAATGAGACTCTCCTAGGACCCAGCATGCCGAGGTGCCTCAGGAAAATGGTCCAGGTCAGAGTTACTCAGTGGGATTGATGCTGGCAAGATGAGGGCAAGGGATCTGCTTCATACCCTGGGCCAGGAAGCTGCCCAAATAGGTGTGAGGATGATGGGCAAGGCCTGGGGCTGCAGGGGAGATGAAAGTAGGGGGTGGGGGTGGGGAGGGAACTGAGAGAGAGGAAGATGCAGCCTGGCTGCTGCTGGTTCAGGTAGGCGCTAGTGGGTGCATTGCCCGTCAGCAGTTAGTACAGGGAGGCGAAATGAGCACAGAGACAGCAAAACAGAGGGAGATACCCACTTTCTCCCTCGTAATAGCTCAGTGGAGGAGAAATCTTGTTCCATCCACCACCACCATGTTTGACTTTATGTTCCTAGAGGCACTGGGATTAAAAAAAGAAAAAAAAAATAAGTCAAAAAGCACATTTTCAGTGAAGCACAGCATTAGTCACATGGGCCCTGGCAACAGCCCTCCTGGGTTTGTCCCCCTGCTGCCTACTGAGCAGCCAGTAGGCCTCACCTTTCTCATCTACAGAATGGAGTTGGAACCTCAGGGTATGGCAGGGATTACGTGGAATCACTCACTTGCAGTTCAAAGGATAGCGCCTGGTTCATGGTAGATGCTGGTCCACTGACGTGTTAGTATCTCTGATGCGCTACGTGTTTGGCCAAATTCTAAGAAAATGCAGCTGCCAAATCACAAGCACCCATGCTCACCTGCCTCCTTCCAGGAGACCCCAGTTCCTTAGTCCTTGATCTTCACATCAACCTCTGTGATAGAAGAGTAGTTACTTGATTCCATGTTGCCTGTGGAGAGACTTGAGCTAGTCATTAGCAAAGCCTGGCCCAACCATGCCCTCCCCTGCTAAACCCTGCAGATTCCGCAGGCTACACATTGCTGCTGATACACATAAGATCAGCAAGGCAGTGTCCCCACTTGCTCGGTAAACCAGGGCTGTCCACACTGTGAAACACCCCATCAGTATACACAGGACACTCAGCTGCCAGTGGCACCTGGCTTGTGTGCTGGACAGATGTGGATCCAGCACTTGTTGGGAGCCTGGCAGTATGCCTAGGAGATGTGAAGGGTGAGAGAAGGAAGGCGTTGCAGCCCCATCCATGAGCTCATGTCTGATAGGAGGACCAGAGCACCCCCATTACCACTAGCATAATTCATGGGCTCACAGAGGTCTGCTTCGCTGCTCCCCTGGGCATCTCGGAGACATCAGATCGCTGGTCTCCTTACCATTACCGTGTGACCTTGAGCGAAATGCAATTTGGAAAAGATAAATCTCAGCTCCAACTTTTAACTCATGGGAAATGGCCTTCCGCCATAGTTAAACAAAACTTACTCTCTCAGACAGAGGTCAAATCTGACCCTCAAATGCATTCTGCTTATCTTGACAGTGTTTCCAATTTGAATTCATTACCAGTATTCTTTAAATATTTGGACTCTGTTAGGGAAAACCAAGGGAAAAAAGGAATATCTGGCACCTCTGAGGGAAATTCCCAAGTGTTAAGATTGCGAGCTCTAATTCTCCAGATAACCTCACTGTCATCCTTCCAGTACCACAGGCTGACACCAATGGCCATTTATAGCTATACACTTGGCTTCCTTCACTCTAATGTCTGCAAGGCCTGGAAGACAAATGAGTTTGTGGCCCTTTCCCATATCTTATTCCTATCCCTGGAATAAACTCCCATGAAATATTCATCAAAATCTCTTCCATTTGGTTTATCATGAACATTTAGAGGGCCCTTGCCAAAAGGACTCGTGGAGCACCTAGCCTCCCTAAAAGGGTCAGCTGGATTCTATACGTAGATATCTTGGGTCATTTCTTTGGGCAAGACAGCCATAGTGTTTAGCAGCTTCTCAATAAGGTGACTCACAAAGTCACCTGAAGAGCCCCAGACCTTAAGCCAGGCTTTCCTGAGGACAGGAACTGATGAAAAAGACCACAAGGAAAGAGAGGAGGCTGGAGCAGGGCAGGGAGAGCACCAGCAAGGTGGCCAGATAATGAAGATGACACCACTGTGCCTGTCACTGGACTCCACTATACACACAACCCCAACTCGTCTGGCCTCCTTGCGTCCTCACTCCCACTGCCCACACCCTCAGGCCTTGAGCCAGGAAACCCAAGTGACTCTGACACCCTCTTTGGCCCTGCCTAGGCTCTGAGGACTACCGCAGCAGGTTCAGCAGCGAGTGCTTCATGGACCTCGTGTGCCCTGAGAAGTGCCGCTGTGAGGGCACCATCGTGGATTGCTCGAACCAGAAGCTAGCCCGCATCCCAAGCCATCTTCCGGAATACGTCACCGACCTGTAAGTCCTACCTTTGCATGGACTTCCTCTCCCTCTCTGCTCAGACCCAGGGGCCTGAGCCAGCCTGGGTAGGTCCCCCTGAACCCTAAACCCTTCTGGCTCTGTCACATGAGCACCCCTTTGGCCTTCCTCTGTGTACTAGGCCAGTGGTGGCAAACCTGTGCACAGGTGCCACCGCTGGCTGTTTGTCAGCTAAAAGGTGCTAAAAGGTTCGCCATCACTGTACTAGGCTAAGGCCAGATACCCAGGCATCTGTGGACAGTTTGTCTGCACAGAAAGACAGTGCATTCATTCTAAAATATTTCATAGGGCCGGCAAGATAATTCAGCAGACTAAATGCCTGCTTTAGCAAGCGCAGGGACCAGGGTTCAATCCTAGTTCCACTTGCCATGCTGACCCTGCCCTGCCCCAGGGCATGCTGAGCCGTGACTGAGTCTAGGTGTGGTGGCTTACACCTGTAATCCCAGCACTGGGGAGGCTGAAAATAGGAGGGGATCACTATGATTCTGAGCTGCATAGCAAGACCCTGTACCAAATACATAAAATGAAAACATTTTTTCATAAATGCTAAGGACCGTGTTAGGTCCATGGTTTCAATAATGAATAAAATAGACAACCCCTATGGCCCTCTGGAACATAGTAATACCTTGATTCACAAATGCTTTTGTCTGCAAACCATTCAATTCACAAATAGCCTTTGGTAACATTCTGCTTCATTTGCAAACTCCAAGTAACATGACAAAAATGCTTACCACCATCTTCCACACATAAATAGAAATGCATATATTTTCCTCCAAAATTTAAAACAAATTAAGTTTTTAGACCGAGGTACCAGTGTAGTTCTTTCTAATTCACCAGAAACATAAGGAGTCAATGAAAACTTGCAACAGAGCAAGAAAACAATTACTGTAAAGTTATTAAATATATCTGAGCCTCCAACTAACCATGCTAATAAAGGGCATGTTGTCTTATTCAAAAGTGGAAAAGCTGGACCGGGGATGTAGCTCAGCAGCACAGTACCTGCCTGGCAAGCACAAGGTCCTGGGTTCAATTCCCAGTACAAAAAAATAAAAGTGGAAAAACTAAAAGCATATAGCATAACAAGTATTAAGGGCCCAGGAGGAGGCTGTGGGACCTGGGTCAGCTGCCTCTCTCCTCCAGTCTTCCTGAATTTTGCCACCTTGTTTCTGAGATCTGAGGCTCAGTTTGTTAGCTTCAAAACGGGGTAAATAGTGCCTCACTTCTAGGTTGAAAGATTAAGAAAGGGACACAGCACAGACTTCATCTTTAACCCTGGAGTGGGTAAAACCCTTAAGTAAATGGCAGAAGCATTATTATTCTTAGTATTCTCTTTGACTTTGCATTGTAGGATGTGGCACCCGGCTCCCGTTGAGTACATAGAGACATTGAGTGTGGGGTCCTGAGATGCCTCTGGCAGAAGGAAGTGGTCAGGAAGCGGCCAAGTGGCCTTGGAGCCTGAGAAACCCTGGAACAGCCTTCCTCGGGGCTTTTTGTTGCCATTGGCACCCACATGAAATGAAAGCAGATACTTGGTTATACAGAGTAAGGTGGGAAGTCCCTTAACCCACCTACCCCGTCAAAGGGGATTTCCTGAGGGAGGAGAAGGAGGCAAGTTGAAGGTCTCTTTCCTGCCCCTTCTCCTTTCTGAGGGCCCCATGTGGGTGGGGCTGAAGATTTTTGTAGTTCTGTTGATCTTTATGGAATCTGAGTTTCAGTTGACAATGCACCTGAAGCCATGCGGGGAGGCCAGGCCGGGGATAGCAAAAGAGGTGCCTCATGCACAGCTAATCCACCTCCTCCTCTTACCTCCTGTGCAGGCGACTGAACGACAATGACATATCTGTCCTGGAGGCTACCAGCATCTTCAAGAAATTGCCCAACCTGCGGAAAATGTAAGTCAGATAGGGAACGTGGTAGCTGCCTCCTTGGTGAGGGTCTCTGTTCAGACTAGAGCAGAAAGCTAGGACTCTGGTGTCCCCTCACCCTCTGTTTCGAAGCTTCACAGCCTTTTCCTAATGCATGCTATGGATGTGTTGGGAAGCAGGACGTGTAGACACAAATCAAAATGAGATGTCACTATGTATATTATCAAGCATTGTGCAGAGCACGTGTTCCATGCCACCCCTATGCATCCTGCGTCCTCTGTCCCCTCCTCACACCCACTGTACAGCCCAGAGGTGATGGGAGGGAGCCAGGCATCACATGTGCTGAGGGATGCACTGGACTGTTGCAAAGGGTCAGGGCTACTGTGGCAACTCAATGTAGCGTTTCAAATGGTGTCACGGCTAGGGTGGAGCTCAGTCTTAGCCCTAGGTTGGATCCCAGACCACGAAGAAAGGAAGAAACAGGGAAGGGAGAGAAGGGGAGGGGAGGGGAGAGGGGGATGGGAGAGAAGGAAAGCAGAGGGAAGAAAAGGAAAGAGAAGACCACCTGACACAGCATTCAGAATCAAAACCTCTCTCAAGTAAACTCCCAGGTCACATCTGACACTGACTCTCAACCAGAAGCTGAAACTAGTGATCCTTCAACCAAAATCAGGTGTCCGTTTTTTATTTGTCAGTTATATTTATTTCTTTCTTTTTTTTTTTTTTTTTTTTTTGAAAGGGTCTACAGGGTGTTCAGGGTCTCACTACTAGAATGGACTCAGTAATCTGCGTGTTTATAGCCTCCCAAGAGCTGGGATTACAGGCGCATGCGACCACACCCAGTCTCAATTGCCATCTCAGGGTGCCCCGGGGGAAGGGGGGATCGAACCCCAGCCCCTGAGCCTGCTTGCAGGCACTTTAATCCACTGAGCTATTTAGCCAGCCCTTGTCAATTGTATTTTTAATAAGAGTCAATTGCCCACTTTTTAAAACCTGGAGTTCTCATAGAAACTAAAATGCTTACAATGCTGGCCTTTTTGGGAATGTCAGGTGCTCTGGCAGAAGAGGTTCCCCCTTTCCCAATGGGCCCAAGTTGAACTGCACCAAGCAGTAGCTGCCCCCTTAGATCAGACATGTGCCTCTGGGTCCCCTTTGTCCCCCACAAGGCCTACTTCTATCTCCATTGAGTCACCTGCCAGACATAGACGGGTGAACTTTCAGCCCTCATTTGAAGTAGAATTTATACTTCAAAGAAGTCAGGACTGTAAGGCAATGGACAGGACCCCGCCCCGCTCATCCTGACTGTGCCGGAGCATCGCTCACTCATGACTCAGTGGCCTGAATTTCCGAATGTTCCACTCAGCTTTCCCCATGACATTTCTCTTTAACACTGGGCTCCTGGCAGGATTCCAGCTCATTCCGTGTTGGCAAAGTAGATGGGCACCCTGAAGATGACACTGAGATGACATAACCCAAGAAGATGCCAGTGCTCACCTTGCTGGCAGCCAGCTGAACCTGACTGCTGGGGACAGGAAGAGCAGGGTTGACAGGACCAGGAGCTGACAGAGGCCCAGGTCTAGGTGAGAATTCCTAAGGCCAGGGGCTCTCAGGTGTAAGATCCCATCCTCAGCAGGATCCAAGCCAAGAGAAGACAATTTTCTTTCAGGTAGATCAGATAGAGAACAAGATGAAGGAGACCCCCGAGGACCTTGCTTTTGTACGTTGGGGTGCTCTGTATCTGGAGCCTCTTGGAAGACACCCCCACTCTAGAAATATGTCAGGACTCTATCAAATCCCCACGTGCTCATTTTTTCTAGAATGTTTGTCCCAAACAGCACCTTCTGGCCTCCAGCCCTACTGCAGCCTACAGTGAGCAATAGTGCTCTGATGGACAGCGAGACAACAAGAGGGCCTGCCTTTCTGGAAAATTCTATCTCCTCCTTTTGACTCTCCTGTTTTTCATTCTCTCAGCCTGAGGAAATGCAATTCGCAAGCCTTACAATAATGTGATGTTAATTTTGCTGGTTTAAAGAAACAGACATCAGGAAATGGGAGCCCTCTCCCTCCGAGCTGCTTCAGCTCAGCTCCCTCTTTCAGCATCCCAGTGAGTTATGGCCAGCAGCAGAACCTTTCATTCTCCTCCCATGTCCACTTTGGTGGTAATTTGTGGTCTCCCTAGCACATGAGTCTCATCCCTTCGGCCCAGACCAGGGCTGCTGGGGTCAATCAGAAACCAGCTGAATTTTAGGACATCTCCGGGGGGGAGCAGAAACTGTTCAGGAGCCTCCTGGCTCTCAGGCACTGGATATGTTCTGGGCCAGGGCTTCTGGAGCTGTTGGTCCCATTTTCCTAGCAGAACAGGAGGGGAAAGAGGAGAGCAGGATCACAGCAAGGAACAGATGACTCCAGGGAGAACAATATTGTCTGTCTCCTCCACACCCACGTGCCTGTGCCCACACATACAGGCAATGTTACTCTGTCCGGGGGAAGAGGAGGAAACCTGACCCCCAGAGCTGGCTGTGGGCCCACAGAGCCTTCGAGTACAGATTTTCTGGTTTGCAGGAGACAGATCCAGTGAGACTGCACTAACATCCCCAAGTTCTGCTGCATCCACCTAGTGGGACATCCCTGTGGTCTGTGGACATGCCCTCCTTTGCCTCCTCAGAGAACCTGAGGAGTGGAAGCACTCGCAGCCCCCTCCTAACACCACCCCAATCTCTGGCCTAGCCAGCAGCCACCCTGGCCCCTGGCTCCCACAGGGAAGGGTCTGCACTTCAAGCGCAGTGCAGAAACCAGCCCCTGCAGCAGCAGCACTCACGCCCCCAATCCTGAATTCTCAGAGCAACTAACATGAGGCAGTGAGTCCCATGGCACCAAAGAAATATTCTTTCATAAAAGGGACAGTCCAGTGGAGGGGTTTTTCCACGTCAGCAAAACCTGGCTTCAGTCCAGGCCTCCCAGCTCAGTAAATATGAATAACTTGCTTAATCTCTCAGAAGCTCTATCCTTTTCCTCTGTAATAGTCCCAGTCTGAGGGGTGTCATTTTGACACCTTGCTGGGATTATGAAAGTTAGATGTCTACTACATAAAAAGTGCTAGCCAGAAAGTGTCTGCTTATGTCAGGAACTGCACAAATGACTAACTCCCACAAGCAGGGGACATGCTTCGTGTTTTTTCTCCCACCTTCTTCTCAAGCATCATTGTCTGAGCTACAATTGGTGGTCCGTGCTTTTCTAGTACTATGGAAGGCTGAGGCAAGAGGGTCTTAAATTCTAACTGAGTTTAAGCAATCTAGCAACTTAGTGAGACTTTGTCCCAAAATAAAACTCTTTAAAAAGGGTGTAGCCTAGTGAGAAGGTGCCTCATACTGCAAAATAAGTAAATAAATAAGCCAGGTGTCATGGCGCATGCCTGTCACCCCAGCACACAGGAAGCTGAGGCAGGAGGATTGCCATGTAGTCAAGGCTACCTAAACCACAACATGAAGTCCTACTTCAAAATAAAATTTAAACAAATTACTACCTAGTGAGACTATATGATAAAAAGAGAAACTAAATTTAACAGTCATTGTATTAGACCTACCAGTCTCCCAGGACATGCAAGAGATAATTATACTGAAAAACCTCTTCAGATGCCATGCAGCCTGCTTCCGAGGTGGCCCCTCCTGCAGGGCACTTGCAGTTCCAGGACTGAACACCAGGGACCTGAGACGGAGCTCCCCCTCCTTGCAGGGCTCCATCCAAGCCCCCAAAGGTCCCACACTGTGATCACTGTTCACCTGATGCTCTGTGACTCCTTCTAGAAACCTGAGCAACAACAAGATCAAGGAGGTGCGAGAGGGCGCCTTTGACGGAGCGGCGGGCGTGCAGGAGCTGATGCTGACGGGGAACCAGCTGGAGACCGTGCATGGGCGCATGTTCCGCGGCCTCAGCGGCCTCAAGACCCTGTGAGCACCGGGACAGGAGGGCAGGGGGATCAGAGAGGCGTGTGCAGGTGCCATCCTGATCTTCAGGACCCCTTCTGGCCCCCACATCTGATGAGAGGCAGTCACAAGCTGGGCAGCCCAGCACACACACCCTGCAGAGCCACTCCCTGCTGTTCCTACCAGGAAGAAGCAAAGAAACATCCCCACATTCATAGAAAGAGACACAGACACAGATCCTGCACACGTGAACACGTCCCAGCAGGCGCATGTAGACAACACCTCACGTACACAAAGTGCACACCCATTGCTACTTCTCAGTCCCCTCTTGTCCTTCCAGAAATACACATGTCACCGCAACAGCATCAGGATCCACGTGTGTGCACACAGACACCTGACCCGCGCTGCCACCAGCAGTAGAGAGCATGCGCAGACAAGAACGGACACACACACACATGCACGCGGATGCGGCTCCAGTGGGGATCTAAGCCTTCCTTGCATATCACAGGACAGAGCTGAGTGGCCTGGGGGCTAAGCCAGGGGCTGACACGAATGTCCCACCTGTTATACAAGTACCATCTGGGGAGGAAGCCGGATGCCTCCGCTCCCTCACGCCCACCCCGCTCCCCGCAGGATGCTGAGGAGCAACGAGATTAGCTGTGTGAGCAACGACACCTTCGCCGGCCTGAGCTCCGTGCGACTGCTCTCCCTCTATGACAACCGGATCACGACCATCACCCCCGGAGCCTTCACCACTCTGGTCTCCCTGTCCACCATGTAAGTGCTCCACAGCCTGCTCCTCGGGGCTCCTCTGCCGTGATCTCCCCAGCAACCCCCTCCAGGTCTCTCCTGTCTTTGGCCAAAGCGTGGGTCCATCTGTTTACTTAGTGAATATTTGTTAGGCTCCTCTGATATGCGGGGCACCACGTAGGTACTGAGAACGGGCAGACCCGGCCGGCCCTATCTTCTTGGGGTCACAGAGTGATAAACTGCCAAAGAAGAGAAGACCTCAGCGATACAAACACCCAACACAAGCTTGTTTGAGAAAATGTCTTCTGGGGTGTAGCTTGCTGAAGACAGTGGGGAATGAGGTTCTTTCAGCAGACAGAACATGTACCAAGGCCCTGTGGTTGACTGGAGCACAGTGAATACGCAGACAGGGCTGAGCAAAGGCAGTAGGGCTGCGAGTAGAGAAGGGCACGATGCAAGGCAAGGCCTGGAGAGGAGGCCAGGGCCAGCCTGTGAGGAAGGCCTTCTACCATGAGACGAGGACGTGACCATCAAGAGGTGGCAAAAAAGACATCACTGACTACTTCCATGTTGACCACCATCAGAGCTGGAATCCAGCTTTCTGGACACTTACAAGTGCTCTCCTTCCCCGGGCAGTTCGCCCCTGTGAACTCTAGGGCCAAACTTCTAGGTACCAACCCCAGCTTCGCCTCCCACTCGCTGTGTGACCGGCTAGCAGAGCTGCTTCATTTCTTTCTCCTTCCACTCTCCCTTCTGTGCGGCCCACCCCCCAGGATCGTCATAACGACTGACTCTGTTCAGTTCTGTAAAACACGCACACGGGCCTCTCTGTAGGCAGTGCCTGACATGTGTTAGTTTTACAGTTGCTCATATTTCTGGGGGGCTCTGTTCTCCGTAGCTGCTGGTAATTGTCCTAGCCCTTTCCTCTCCCCAAAGCCCTTTGGAAGCCACAAATACCTATTGCTGCTACTCCTTAAGTTGCTGCCCAGAAGCCTGGGGTTGCAGTGTCCACAAGCCCTGGGGACTGGTCAGCCCCTTCTCCCTCCAGCCCAGCTCCCCATCTTCCCACCTCTTCCCCTCACCTCCCTGCCTGCCCCCACTGGATAGAACATCCTTCGCCTGGCCAGCCCACCCCTCATCCATGCCCACCCACCCTCCAGGCATCACTCCTAGGCCCCCTGGCCCTGCTGTCCTCATTCTTACATAACACCAACTATTTTCTAAGATGAACTATAAAGAACTCACTCCTGCTAGTCAGGTGCTCCCCTCAGCCTTCAGGTGAGGGCCAGAAGGACAGGGCGATGCCGCTGTGTGGCTCACTGCTTATCCCAGCTCTTCAACAGCAGTAGCCCCTGCTGAAACCCCTGTTAAGAACCTGAGTCGGTGTCCAGTCTGTGATGGTGGAGGAGGGAATGAATGTGATACATGAGTAGCACCATCATGGGACCATGGGTTAGGGACTAACACTGGTGGCTTGGTTCATATTAGCCTGTTTCTAGCACCTCCACCTCCAAAACCCAGGGGGCAGTGTCAAAGAGCCAAGAGCTCCGCCTCCCAGGGGTGGGGTCAAAGAGGAAGCATTCCACCCAGGAGGAACTGACCAGCTTCCCTCCCTAGTTGCAGGGCTGACTCTACCCCAGAAAGCTGGCCCCAAGTTCTTGAGTCCCTATCTCAGGGCAGCCACCTGAGGACTCTCTGGCCTGAGCATTCCTTTCCTCATTTGTAGTGAGGACAGTGTCCACTCCTCACAGAGTGGTTGTCACAAGTGTGACTGTGGTAATGGTGCACGAAGTGCTTAGCATGGTCCCAGCCCAAAGGCAGACACTCCTGGTGACAGCTGCTACCATTGCCCCATCCACCCATCATTCTGGCCCCATCACTCCCCAGATATGGACAAGGTGCCTGTTGTGGGTTAGGTCCTGGAGACTGGCAAGCAGCTGTAGTCACCACCCTCATGGACTTAAGAGTCCAAAGCACAAGGCCCACTTGCATCCCACGTAGAAACCAGACTGCTCACTGTATCACCGCTATTGCAGAAGACATGAGAGCCATGCTCTGCCAGCAGGAAGGAATCTCAGGCCATTCCCACAGCTGCACCTGGCAAAAGACCACAGCCATGTCCACCAGTGGAGGCCTGCAGCGCGACACCTGCAGAGACCGCACCTGGCTCAGGAGGGGGTGCACAGTCCCTTTCCACACCACCTCTGCACCCCTTGGGCACTGGGCCAGGGCTGCAGGGGCTCATCCCACTCAGAGAGGCCTCTCCCTCCACAGCAACCTGCTGTCCAACCCCTTCAACTGCAACTGCCACCTGGCCTGGCTCGGCAAGTGGCTGCGGAAGAGGCGCATCGTCAGCGGGAACCCCCGATGCCAGAAGCCCTTCTTCCTGAAGGAGATCCCTATCCAAGATGTGGCCAGCCAGGACTTCACCTGTGATGGTGAGTGCACACCAGGAGGGCAGAGACAAGGGAATGTGGGGAGGCAAGGTGGCGCTGGCTGCAGCTCAGGACCCAGGAGGAGATCTGCCCTCCCTGTGCTGTGGGCACAGGGCAGATTCTCGGCAAGCCAGCCTGACTCCTTCATGCAAATTAAGACAAAGTGCCCCTTTCTGAAGTTGCTTTACTTCCACCAATCAGAAGCCTGCCATAATATGCTGAGGGCATTAAAATAAGACACTGCACTACAGCAAGGCGTTGCCAGCAGTGAGAACACTATTGTATCAAACATACCAAATATAGTAATGTACCACAGTGACAGTGAGATAGGGGGCCCTCAGACGGTCTGACCACCTTGTGCCATGTATAACTATACAGCTGTTTGTGGGAGTCCTGGGCCTGAGTCTTCCTGTCTGTGTCATAGCAAAGCTTAGCATGTGAGAAACAGACCAAGAAAAAGCCTGTCGCTGCCTAGAGGATATAAACACAGGAAGCTCTGAGGCTTTGGGTCCCGGCATCCCAGAGACCCTGTTTGTCTAAAGGAATCAAACCAGAAGGGTTCCTTACTTAAGCAATGTGAGGTCATCTTAGGAGAGATGAATTGGTTTGCAGATTAATGTATAATGGGGCCAGGGGCAGGCCTGTGTAGTGACTGACCAGAAGAGGAGGGAGGAAGGGGAAGGACAGGACTCTGTCCTCCGCCCCGACCACTCCTTCAGTCTTAGTTTACTCCTGATCTGATTATCAGCGACCTCTTTCCTGTCTGTTTCTCTGGCTAACCAAATCCCAGCCACCTTGGTGGTCCTCATTTTCTGTCCAGCGCAGTGAGAGGCAGGCAGCCCTTCCCCTAATCCAGCCATGGAAGAAGACCCGCGGCTACCTTAATCCTGGGTCAGCTCAAAGCCCCAGGGGAGAGCCCAGTCCCCGTGGAACCACTGGACGGCTCCACCCCAGCTCTCCATGGCGTGGCTCCCCTCCCGCCACACTCACCCTACTGGGTTCTCCACAGGCAATGACGAGAGCAGCTGCCAGCTGAGCCCGCGCTGTCCGGAGCAGTGCACCTGTGTGGACACAGTGGTGCGGTGCAGCAACAGGGGCCTCCGCACCCTCCCGAAAGGCATGCCCAAGGACGTGACCGAGCTGTAAGTGCCCCACCCCCTACAGGCTTACTGCCCCCAGCATCTGTACCCTGTATCCTCTGTATCCCAAGCAAGAGTGCTAGTAGGATGCTCTTCTGGAATGGGTCCAAGAAGGGCGTCCCCAAAGTAGAGGCGTCCACTGTGACAGGGAGCAGGGAGCCCAGCTCAGCTCAAGCCTCAGCCGGTCCGGGTGGAATATCTGACCCGGCTCTCCCTAAAGAAATTCCAAGGTACAAGTGGAAGTTTCCTGCTTCACGTTCTCTGTTCCCCTGGCCTCTGCTCAGCACCCTGCCTGCCTAGGGTCCTTGGCTATTTACCTGACTCCAAGAAAGATGCAGGTGAAGTGTCCCCCGGGCATACCAGGCTAGTGGCACACTCTTAAGTCAGATGCTTCTACTCCACCTTCACACAACACTGCCGAGCATGCAGCCCCATTTTCAAAAGGAGGCCTCCCTGCTGGGCCTTCTTCTCAGAGCAGGAGCTCTGTGATCCCACACTCCTGCCAGCTATTCCTCAGACCTTCTTACGACTCACGATCCTGGTTCAGTGATCAGCTGCTGTTCTCGTCGGAAGGGCTCTCGGCATCGCAAAGAGCACTTCACAGCGCCCCCTAGAAGGTTCCAATGGGTGGGCAGGGAGGGCCCAGTCCTGCAGTCAGGAGTCGTGCTCTCTGGGATGCAGCTGGGGTCTGGAGAGCAGCTCACACTCACACCACCAAGGCAGCTGGCATTCACACTTACGCTCATTCATGCCTTGGTTGATTCACTCCACATGGATAGTTTAGCTGCCCTGTGTGCCAGGTCCTGTGCTGATGCTACAAGGACAATGGTGAGCAAACCAAGTGTGACCCCCAACACTCACGAGGCTCATGGTTAGTCAGAGAAGGCAGACGTTGGCTTCACCAAGTTCGAAGCACGTGTGATATGATGGCCATGGAGCGTGCCGCAGAAGAGCCAGGCGTGGTGGTGCACACCTGTGTACTAGCACGCGGGAGGCTGGGGCAGGAGGATCAACATGAGCTTGAGGCTCATGTGTGGGCTACGCAATGAGTTCAGGGCAAGCCTGAGATATACAGAATGAGACCCTGACTCAAAAGAAAGTGCGAAGAAAAGAAATCTAAGGTCAAGCAGAGAAGGGAACCTCAGTGGGAAGCTTCCTGGTGGAAGTGGTACTGGCACAGTTCCTTCCAAGGGAATGAACAGCACTAGACACAAGCCACTGCACACAGCTGGGGAAGGGGGCTAGCAGCTGCCCAGTGTCGGAGCAGGGACACTTACACACCGCACGTCTCCCTCTTGTATTTTGACACTCTCTCGCAAGACTCCCAGCCCAGTGCTTCCCCCCGAGCCAGCAGCATAGCATGTGTGCTCAGACACAAGCCACACGACGTGAGCCAGCTCCCCAGGCAGTGCTTTGCTCACCTGCCCTGCCAGGTCCTGGGGTAGGACCTGAGCATACCAGGCTCTCAGAAGAGCAGGGAGATCCTTGGAGGTGGTGGTAGCTCCTGGCATTTCTTGATGTTCAGAGAGGCTGTGACCAGCAGTGCCAGCCCCAAGGAGGAAGAGAACTCTAACAAACGACAAAGCCGTGTCAGCCATGGCTTTCGGCTGAGACCATGCCCTTGAAGATCCAAAGAGCAAACACTGTGTCGTGTTGAGCAGTTCCCTGGGATAAGGAGCTGCAAACATGACCTGGGAATACACTTCTTCCTAGCTGACTGAGTGCCAAGCGACACATGTCACCAAAAGAAAACACCATGGAAACAAGCCTACAGATGCCCTTCCCCAAAACGCATGCCACAAAGACTGAAATAGCAGATAATTGGATGCAATTGTGAATCAAGCCTCCACACAGTGAGAGACCTGAGAGTCTGCTCTGGAAGTGGCAGCGCTTTGCTCAGCCAGGCAGCGTTCCAACGAAGGTCACCGTCCTTGCTGTTCCTTAGCCATCTCCTTGCAAGCTGTGGGAAAGACGCCTGGCGAGAGATGAGCAGGGACACACGCATACAAGGAAGTCGGAGCCGTGGGGCCAGGTATCCGAAGACCTGGGACTATGGTGCTTTCCACTCCCCCAGGCACCGTCAGCTGTCTCGGGCAGAAATGCCACCTTTCAACAAAATAATTCACTGAAAAGAAGTAAAACAGAGTTAAATCCCAGTCACTTTCTCATTGCTGGGACTGTATACCCACCACACACATTCTGTTCTGGCATGTTTTCAGTCCATGGATGACTGGCTCTAGGGCAGGAAGGGCATGATGGGAGGGCCTTGGGGAGGAATGCCACAGAGCTCATAGGGGCCCAGAAACAGAGCAAGGGAGAGGAGCCTGGGAGGGAGACACACCGTCCCCCCCAGTGCCCCGCCCCTTCGGACCAGGCCCCGCCTTCCAGCAGTGTGCTCAGCTGCTGAGCGCACCAGTGAAGGACTCCAAGAAGATACAGTGCCCCCAGGACCCATTCAACTTCCACAAGCCCCATCTGTGACCACAGGAAGCATTTGGGGGTACTCTGGTCCTAACCCGTAACAGTATCTAGTGCTTTCTCTAAAGGGCAGCTTATAGGAGTCTGTTGCTAGCACACAAAGCCCCGAAGTGCCATCGTAGCTCAGTGTCATCCCCAGGAAAGGCGACTTTGTCCCCATGCTCAGGCCCTGCACACTTCCGCTGACGCTTGTCTCTCTGTCTCCTCTCAACTTTGTTTTTGAGGGTGAGATAAGCTGGGCAGAGCCCTCCTTTGCCTCACCAGTCTTTGCAAGTCCTCCCTGAAGTAGACCAGAGACCCAGTTGCCCACCTGAAGGGAAGAAACTTGAAGAGAAGTGAAAATCCCTTGGCCCAGCCCATTTCTGGTGAGCAAGTCAGGCAGGATTAGGAAATAGCCTTTCAGGGCCAGCATCCTCTGCTGTTACCCATTATACCCAAGGTATTAGAACTTTGGGGGGCCAGGAATATAGCTCAGATCACAAGTATCTACCTGGCAAGCACAAGATCCTGAGTTCAATTCCCAGTACCAAAAAAAAAAAGCCTTTTGATTCTAGGTCCTTTTTATAGTTTTCAAACACATCCATGATTCCAAGAATAGTGACTGTGAGTTCTATCTATTGGTGTTTACCACAGTAGAAATTAACACTGACATATTTTTAAATACGTACCTTTGTTCCATTTAAAAATAATCTTAGACCCATTACATATTTATATAAGAAGCATATTTTTATGCTAAACAGAATGAAACAATTTAATTCACAACAGTAGTGCTGTCCTGTATTCCTGTGACTCTCTCCACTGTCTGGATTCGTAGGTGACCATTGGCTCTTCCTGTCTGTTTTGCATTCATCCCAGTGATATGCTGTTAGGGGTAAAGTAGAAACAAAAAATCTAGGTTTGTGGTCAGAAAAGTGAAGAGTATTTTAAGAGCCTCTCAGATAATTATGGCTACTGTTCTTTGATGCCAACCCATGTGGTAGTTTTTGAAAGAACATCCTGTGGAACCTGGACACATAGCTGTGAACCTCAGCTCCTGCCTCATACCAGGGCCCACTGGGCCGTCTTGACCTATGGTTTAGTCTTTCTTTCCACTATGCATGACCTGGTAATGTCCCCCTGTGGTCATTTGGAAAACAGTGGCTCGTGGAGTTAGGCAGGTTTTCCACTGCATTTTACAGGAAAAAATATTATCACATGATGTTACCACCAGTCACATCAGGGAAGTCTTTCAGTTAAGGAAAGTTGCCAACCTCCATGTGGCAAATTACAAGTTTTCTAAAATTTTCATTTTCACTTGGAAGCTTAAGTTTTACTGTTGGCGGCCAGTACCATCATTGGTTTGCCTGGTGGTGACAGGCTCACTTTGTTCCTTTATCGAGAAACTGACTACTCATTACCCCTGCCTGAAGAACCAGTTTCCTAGTCATTCTTTAAAAAAAAAAAAAAGTTTTTCATGAAACAATGACCAACCAGCTGATTCAGTGTGTGACACAGTGACACAGGTGCTCTGCCTTGTGGCAGCCTTCTGCTTTACTGGCCGAAGTGTCCTACACACACACGTCCTTTTCTGCCAGCCCGTTAAAGAAATACATGCTCAGAAGTTGAGTTACTACAGTTAATACTTCTCACTGCTTCATTCAAGGGCATTCCAAATGGAAACTTGCTTTCTTATTTCTTCAAGTTCGCAGAGAATACACAGCTGCTGCTGTCACCTAGCACTACTGCCCTGACCTTGCTGCAGTGCCAGTCGTTATGCCTCATCCTGACCATCTGCTAGAAGTGCAAAAGTCAGCCCAAGGCAAAAAAGAAAATCATGCTTCAACTGTATTGAAAAAGCACTTTTGGCCTCGTAGTTCCCTGAAAGGAGCTCAGACTCACAGCGGTCCATGGATGACACTGAGAACCACTCCAGTCATTAGGAACTGGTAGGATTTGCAAGG
Organism: Tympanoctomys barrerae; assembly: GCA_002564285.1. Classification (NCBI taxonomy): domain Eukaryota; kingdom Metazoa; phylum Chordata; class Mammalia; order Rodentia; family Octodontidae; genus Tympanoctomys; species Tympanoctomys barrerae. Next base: position 40,398 of record NDGN011468853.1, read on the forward strand.
GAAGCCTGAACATCGTTTGGAAGGATGGAAGCTGGTGCAGGACATTTCAACCCCCGAATCACTGCCATTAACACTCACCTGAGCATTTGTGGCCCTCTGAAAGTACAGTTATTGCTGTTTAAGCACCTTTTAAGAAGTCAAGCTTTTCTAGAAGTCATCTCGATGTATGAGGATGCAAAAGCATGGAGGGCTTCCGGGTCTGGATGCAAGTTCCACAAGCCTACATCTTCTTACAGGCTTGAGAGAGCATCAGAATCTAATGCTGGGGAGCAGTGTCCACCCACAGCCCACTGAGGGATAAATTGCAAGAGGTTTGAGTACTCGTTTGGGTCTGAGGATCGTGGTTGTGGATTTGTTGTCCTATGACTGTTATCTCAAGGGGAGGAGAAAGGACAGGTGACATCTCCTCCAGGTGCAGTGATCAGAGGACAGGATTGGTGTTAGATACGAGACCTGGCTACATCCTGACAGCCATGGGCAGGCTGTACACTGTGCACGTGTGCGCACAGCACTGGCTGGAGCCAGGACAAGCAGGGCTTGGGCAGCGGGCAGCAGGACTGGTGCAGGGCTGAGACCCACAGCTGGGAGAAGGAGCGTGACAGGCAGCACATGGGTTGAAGGAGAGGAGGCAGGGCTTGGTCTGGCTCTGTGAACTCTAAAGGCTTAGACAGTGGGAGCCTGGGGTCCAGAAAGCAGCTCCGTGCTTTCTCTTCATCTGTAGTTCAATCGTGGGTTGGACATACATGCCGGAGCAGGGCAGAACAGTACAGTCCGTGGCAGACATAGTCAGGACTCGGAGGGAGGGAGGAAGGGAGGGATCCTGGGAGTTTCACTCACACTGGCCTTTCAGACAGCAAGGGAGAATGTGTTGTGTACAGTGGAACAACCCTGTGATTCACTGTGTGCCTGGCGCGGGGTGGGATTATATGAAGAGACACGCTCTTTTAATCTGGCCAGCAATGCTTCAAGGCAACTTGTATTATTCCCATTTGGAAATACAACTGAGTCTAGAAAGGTTGACTATTTTTAATTTTAAATTTTTTGAGCGGTCCCATAATAGCTGTCTGTGTCTAGGGGATAGTGCGACATTTCAGCACATGCATGCAGTGATCAGATCAGAGTGGCCTATCTGTTACCTCAGGCATTTCTGCTTTCTTTCTAGAAGGAAGATTCAAAATCCTTTCTACTAGCTATTTGGAAAAATAGAATTAGTTTGTCAGCCATATGTTCCCTGTTATGCTACACAACAATGAGGTTATTTCTCCCATGCAATTGCACCCTGAGCCCAGTAGCCATCCTCTGTCCATTTCTGCTTCCCACTATTCTCCCCAGCATCTGGCCCCACTACTCTATTCTCTACTTCTGAGTCAATAGTTTTACCTTCCATATATAAGAGAGGACATGCACTATTTGTCTTTAAGTGTCTGGTTGAGTAACTTTTACAACCGTGCTGCCAATAAGAAGCAGAGGGCAGATTCATGCCAGGGTCTACTTGACCCTGCTGCTCCATCTGTAAACTGTAGCCTCCCCGTGGCAGAGGCCCGAGTCCCCCTCATGCTGCCTGGTGGCCTGGCTCATTAAGGATGCGCAGTGGACAGCCATGAGTCCTCTCAAAATCTGCCATCCACAGTTAAGCGGGGAGAAGGCAAACCCAGGCCCTTGCCACCTGGCCTGGGCACATTTCAGTGTCCTGGCCATGTCCATGCTGACAGCTGGGCCTTCTCTGGCTGTGCCAGCTGCTGCCCAGAAAGAGGCTACTTCTCCTGCCTCCACACCAAGCACACTCCCCAGAGCACAGAATAGTGGCAACTGGCCCACACTGGCTGCACGCTTGCCTGTCTGTGGCCTAGGAGCAAGACAGAATGTGTGTCCAGCCAGCTGGGGGCAGTAATCCCTTGCTTGGAGCAGGGGCTGGCTCTGGGCACAGTAGACCTTAAGAGGCCAGGCACAGGCATTCACCCAGCTAAGACCTCAGCAGATGGCATCCAGAGAGGACACTTCTCGGCACTGTCGGGGAACCTGGGAAACCTGAGCACAGGCTGAGCACTAAGAAAGTTCCCTTTGCTAGCAGCTAATGCAACAATGACATCCCTGATTGCAGAAGCTTAGAGTAGGGAGAAAAATAATAAGAAAACTAAACAGTAAATGACCCGTTTCAGGTAAGGAATACAGTAGGAATTCCCAGGAAAGTAAAGAGGAGAAATGACTAAATTGTACATGTTTTCAGGAGCCCTCAAGGTGGAAAACCTTATACTGAAGGAGCCAAGGTTCAGAGACACAGCAAAGGGAATAAGAAAGAGGAATGTGTGTGCTAGAGACTTGGGCAGCCATGTGTGTGCTCTGCATGCCAGGTGACAGCCGACTCCTTGTCCCTAGAGGAATGCAAGAACCAAGGAAGAATTTTAAGTGAGAAAGTGGCCTGATCCGATTCTCATTTTAGAAGTATTACTCTGGGTGAAGAATGGGGAGAGGACGGCCAAACGTCAATTCTTTTGATAAGTGTACGCATTATCAGATATGTGGGGGTGTATGTGTATGTATAGTCACAATGTTCACGGTCTAACCACGGAGACACGCACTGAATTTTCATAATCATATCAAGGCAATGATTATTATAATCCTCATGGTACAGCTGAGTAAATGCAAACTCAGGGAGGCTCAGTTCCTTGTCCGAGATCACACAGCTGTTACAGAGCCAGAGGTAGGTCTCCACTGCCCGACTCCTGAGCTGCCCCGCATCACCCCAGGCAGGTGTCTGGCAGAAATTCTGGCCTGGAAGAGGGTGTGCTGGAGGTGGCTGCCGTCCCCCTCCATCACCACTCAGCTGGTGCTATCATTCTTTGTGAGTATCTGTTAGTTCTGCAAAGCTTGAAGCAGGGGCAAGAGCATACATTCAGAGACCTGCATGGGGTTTTGTGCTAGGCTGTTGCTGCCTTGTGTTCTTGTGCTAGGGCTAAAGCAGAGCATTTAAATGCAGGTCAATGCAGAGGCTGACCTGCTGGAAATGCTCCAGCAGTTCTAAGGCTGTGGGGCAGAGGGCAGACTTCTGAAACAGTCCCTCCGGGCCCGAGCTACAGTACAGGCAACTTTGGAGTTCAGAGTTTCCATCAAGGGCTTCCTACAAAGGGAACCTTCCCTCATCGCCTCATCTGCATTTCTGAAAGTGGAAACTTTTGATTCTGCATCTTCCAAGCTGCCACGCCAGGTCACCGGGGACATTCTGTGCTGAAAGCGACTCCCACTCAGCTCCACAGTGCCAAATACAGCTCCACCTGGGGAGTTCTAGGGTTGCATCATCCGGATGATGTCGCCTGAGCAATGCATTGCCAGGCGATGTGCGGGAAAGCCGTTTCTGTGAGCATTAAGCACAGAGCTACACCAAGGATGTCACCACAGAATTAAGTGCAATGAAGAAAACACACCCAAAGCTTTGGGGGCCTGTAATGTCACCTGTGAGTGTGGAGGCTGATATGAGGGCAGTAAGACAGCGATAGTACTGAGATCGGGGCATTGTAGGTAATAACCAGTAAGGAGGGAAGGAAAGCACGTGTACAGGCACAGACCAGAGCCCCCTCCCCTCAAAGGGTGTTGGGACATCTAAGGAGGGACAGGGTCAGCGGAACTGGAACCAGCAGTGAAGGGAAAGTTTTACCTGAGATAAACCAGAACAGGGAGCCTAACTTCATGTGTCAACTCCACAAGACTACCGTACCAAGTTAGCCTAGATGTTGCTATGAATGCATCTTATAGATGCACTTGGTACCTGAATCAATAGACTTTTTAAGTAGTGAGTTTATAGATTCTAAGGTGGAAGTGGGTCTCATCTAATCAGTTGAGGATTTTTAAAAGAGGTGGAAGGTGGAAGGTTTCCAGAGAAAAAAGGACACCTGCCCCAGAAGTTACAAGAATGATGGAAATCCTGCTTGAGTTTCCAATCTGCCATCAGCCTGGCCTATGAATTTTAGACTTCCCAGCTCCACAGCAGCATGAGCCAATTCCTTAATATAAGTCCACGTCACAGAGAGAGAGAGAGTAGAAAGACACAAATGACACAAATTTAGATTAAAGGTCGTGATTGGCTTTTTAATCTGTGATTCTAACCTGGCAACACTTCATTTCATAAAACAGAATGAGTGTTTCAATGGGCTGGCCAGAAAAGCTTGGCTTCCCAGACAGAGAAGAGCTGAAAAAAAGCAGGAACAACAAAGGTAGATTTATCTCTTCCAAAGTACTTTCCTCCTAGCGCCTAGGCAGGGAAAAAGAACAATAGGAAAAGAGCCGATTGGTTAACGTCAGGTTACTTTAGGTGACTGTCTTGTATAAGGGTTAAAGCACAGAACTCTTTTGATCTTGTCTATTGAAACCAGCCTACTTAGGAAATGTGATTCTGGCCTTGTATGTCCTGGTGTCTTGAAAGGTCAGATGAACAGTTCAGCTTCAGGTTTTTGGTGGGATATTTGGCATTCTGTAATTTGGTGATTCTGAACTGATATTCAGTCTGGTCTATTAGAGCCTACTGCTGGAGTCCAAAACCATGGTCTCCTGAAACTGTTATACCTACAGACACACACACACACACACACACACACACACACACACACAACTAGATGACACGTGCCATCTAGTTTTGTTTCTCTGGAGAACCCTGACTGTTACAAGCATGACCTCAGTGGTCTTGTCAGACTTGGGCAGGAAGTGGGTGGCCATTCTCTAACCAGGAATGGGGATTACCAAAGGTTTCCAGCAGGTACAGAGGCTACATTGGTGTAGTGCAGATAAGAGCCCAGCTGCAGCCCACAGCTTGCCCTGGGGGCACCAGTAGCTCCAGGTGCAGCCCACACACAATCCTTCCTCCAGGGTCCTGACTCCTTGTGTCAGAAAAGAGCACTGTCAGCATCCCTGGAGTCCAGTGATCACTCACGCTTCCACTCAACTGTCAGCCAATCCCTGCACTTGCAGAGTGGCCTGGCATGGAATGCACCCTGCACCAGGCGCAGGACATTCTTAGAGCCCACTGTGGGCTTTGGTTTTCTTTTTCTAACCCAGAATCCTATTCAAGAAATAGTTGAGGCCCTGTTATGAGCGAAATACTATACTACATGCTGGGGATATAGCAAGAAGCAAAACTGGAAAAACCCTCTGCCCTCATAGAACTTACAATCTAGCAGGGGTCAGAGAAAAAATCAATTCTATAGTAGAATATAGTTGTCCCCCACTGTATCCATGGATTCTGCATCTTCATACTAGGTCAATTGTAAAAATATTTGGGAAAGAAATTGCATCTGTAATGAACAGGAATGGATATTTTGTTATTTTTCCTAAACAATATAGCAAAACAACTATTTATTTAAAATTTATATTGTGTATTATAAACCACCTAGAGATGATTTTAAAACATACAGGATGATACACATACATTATACACAAATATAATACATTTATGTAGGGACTCAAGCAGCCTTGAATTTTGCTGTCAGCAGAATCCTATAACCAACCTTCTTATGGGACAACTGTATAAAATCTCAAAACCATCGTGACTTAAGTTGACAATAAAGGATTCAAAATGTAAAGCTGAAACGGCATTGAGTTGACTACCTTTGCTCCACAATCCAACAGATGTGAGTTTAAATCCTGTCCCCACATTCATGATTTACTTTTCTGAGCCTTAGCAAAATCCCCTCCATCCCAGCTCCAGAGAATTAGACGAGGTGATAGATCTGAGTCTATCCCAGAGTTAGGTTTGAGTTCTGGTCTTGTCCTTATCCTGTGTTGTCTGTGAGATAAAGTTACAGGCCTTGTGATAAGCAGAACTGTAATTAGTGTCACTCAGTCCATTAAGCCCAGATACGCATCAGACACCCAGGTGGGTGACCAGAACACGTGGGCCCATCCCGTCCCAAAATGTTCCTGTTTTAGAAGTCATAGATAAGCCAAGGTTAATGATGTCAACCATACTCCATTGCATGTGTCCTGCTTCCTACTGTATCAACATTAGCTAAGTAGCTATACTTGTGGTTTTATTGGTTGATTGTAATTTGACCTATGTTGTGCCCACACTTGTAATTTTGCTGTATAAATTCCCCCCCCCCCATAAAGGAACTTGGTGGCAACACACTTTTGGAACCTCTCCTGTCCCTCAGAAACTATTCCTATTTGTCAATGAACCTTTCCTACTCTTAAAAATATAACTCAAATTTTTTTAAGTTGCTCACCTTAAGGCACACAGCAAGCTAAGCCACAGCCATCTTCGTCTGTGCTTCTCATGTGCTTCTGTAGGATCCCAGTGAGGAGACACAAGAGCACTTTATTCTGGTTTCTATCATAGGGGCCGCAGGTTTCCTAAGTAGTCATAGCAAACCAATGGAAACCAGAGCATGTGCAGAATGAGGGGAGCAGAGAAGAAGGTGTGGGATCTTTGCTCACTGATTGGACACAAGGCCAGACACCTATAAGTTAGAGGTGGAAAGGTTTATTTTAGCTCACAGTTTGAAGTGTTTCTGTCCATAGTCAGCTGGCTCCAAGGCAGGATAGCCTGGCAGAGGGGAAACAGTTCACAGCAGGGGAGGCAGGAAGCAGCATGGGGAACAGGGGAAGCTGGTGGATCTGTATTCCCCGCAGGCCACAGCCACAGTGACCCGCCTCCTCCCACCAGGCTTTTCCTCCCAGCACCACACCTAGGCACATCTAGGAACTTTCCAAAAGCTCCCTATGAGTACATGAGGCTTTAGAGGGACATCTAGATATAATCCATTGGAACTGGGGAGATAGCTCAGTGGTGTAGGCACCTGCCTGGCATGTGCAAGGACCAGGGTTTGATCCCCAGTACCGCATGCCCTGCTAGCCCCTGAACTCCAGGCATGCTGTGCCAGCCACCAAAACCAGGCATGGTGGCACACACCTATAGTCCCCCCACTGGGGAGACTGAAATGGGGATCACTAGGAGTCTGAGCTGCATAGCAAGATCCTGTACCAAATAAATAAATAGCAGATTAAAAAATTTTAAATAAAAAGTAGAGATACACCATCCCACCTTGCAGTCACCACAACCTCCCTCGGGAGGCTCCCTCCCTGGACCGTTGCTCTTGGCCTGCTCCACCCCTTCATCTAGCCATCACCTCCAGGTTCGCAACACACCACATTCTACACCACGCTTCCTGTGGTTATACAGGCCAGCATCCTTCAGCCTGTGCAAATCCTAGACTCCTATCCGCCCACTTCCCTGTCCAAGGGAGAAGGCTGGAGGCCCCTGTATACTGTCTTTCATGCTGCTGAACCCTGCCCTTATTGAGGTCCAGGGCCACTATACACATAGAATGCTATGGCCCTGCAGCCTCTTGTCGGGGAAGGACAGAGAGTACCAAGAAGCTCTGGTCAACCTTGGCCTCTGCATCTGCTTCAAAAGAAATGACTTCCAAGGCCTGAACGTGGTCTACCTTGTGCCTATTGTCCTCTCGGAACCATGAGATTTCAGCCTCTGCAGCTCCCTTCCCAGCCTTGAGGCTTAGACGTGGAGCCCTCCACAGCTCCCCTTGGGCTGCCTCTCCTCACTCCCACCTCTGCCTTTTCCCCTCTTGTGCCCCGGCTGCTGCTCTGTGCACTGGGCCCCTGGGCATCCAACGCAGCACTCTGCTACTTTCCTCTAAAGCACAGATTATAATCTGCAACTTGTGTCTCTCTGTGTGTATAACTCCTTTTTACTCTCTTCCGTTAGTTTTTGTTTTAGTTTGGGTTTTTGTTTTTGTTTTTGAGAAAGAGTCTCATGACATCATCCATGCTGACCTCAACCTTGTGCTCCTCCTGCCTCAGCCACCTGAGTGACTCAATTACAGGCATGTACCGCCATGCCCAGTTGCCATTAGGTTTTTAATCATGCAAAAGCAGTAGGCAGTGCTGCTGTCTTATTTACCTGGAACATCACAGTTATTTAATAAGTGTCTGAATAAATGAATACAGGAACAAATGGCTTTCTCTTAGCTCTTCCACCTGTGGGCACCATCGAAGCATGAGCATGGCTGAACGTCGGGCCAGCTGACAAAGCTTCCTGAAGACAGACATGGAATCTGGTTCCCCAGCATGTGGCACAGCTCCTGGCATACAATAGGCACACAAAGGATCAAGTACCAAAGGAACAGTAATCCAGTATCCTGTGGCAATGAGCTCATCAGGTCCTACCTGGTATTCTGTTGCCTGGAGAGTCCCTGGGGCTGACTATAGGAAGAGAGACTTAGTTATAAAGCTGAACCTGGCTCAGTCATTGACAAACTCATCCATGTGCTGTTTTAACTCACTTCTTCTCCCGTTCAGTCACTTTGGGGAAGTGACAAAAGGCACCAGGCAGTGTGTTCACACCTCTTTCCTCAGTGTGATCTCTAGGCCAGCCTTGCCTCCTACCAGGAAGCTTGTGAGAAGCACAGATTCCCCAGCTTGCCCCAGACTTACTGGATCACAGATTCTCCAGCTTGCCCCAGACTTACTGGATCAGAATCTGCCTTTCTATCAAGATTGCAGATGGTTGGCATGAATGTTAAACCTTGAGAAACACCAAGCTATCACGCAAGATAGACCCTGAGTTTATCCTGGAGCTAAAAGGAGGCATCGTGTGGATAAAGGGCTTCGACTGAGTGTTGACGATGTGGGGAAAACATTGCAAAAGCTTTGAATCAAGAGAAATTCACCCAGAAGAGTCAAGCACATCTTGTAACCTGCTTAATGGTTTCACAACTTTGTTTTGAGTACAACAGGAAGCTTGGGAATGGGGCTTTATAAAAAGAGTGGGCATGAACGAACTGGCCCCGTCCCTGCTTGAGGAAAGTCCTAATCTTGACAGGCAGTAACAACCTTTGTAAGCCCTGATTATGTCATCTCCATGAAATCTCCTCCTCTGATCTTAAACCACTCTTCAGTTTCCTGCCTCACCTTCCTTGAGCAATCAGCACAAAGCCCTGGAGTCCTGGCTTTATCTATCCACAAGAGTCCTGCAAGGAGCACATCTTCATTGTACAGTCTTGTCCTTTCAGCCATATGGTCCTCCTTTGGGAGCTGTAGCATGGTGCTCCACGTAATAGAGATAAGCCCTTCTTCTTAGTGTTTCTTTTTTTTTTGACATGGCCTCACTTTGTAGTGCTGGTTGCCCTTGAACTCACTGTATACCTAAGGCTGGCCTCGAACTTGTGGCATTCCTCCTGCCTTATCCTCCCAAGTGCTGGGATTACAGGCAGGTACCACCGTGCCCGGCTTTCTTTTCTTAATTTCCAAATGCATGTCGGAGATGCTCAATATTGGATTAAAGTTTCTAAAATGAATCTTGGATCACTTCTTCTAGCACTGTACAGGAGGCCAATAGAGGCTGGACAGGTAGAGACCTGGGTTGAAGTCCTGGCTCAACTACTTGCTTGCTACATGTCCTTGGGCAAGTTGTTTAACATATCTGATCTGCTTTCTAGAAACTAAATCTCTGCTATATAAGGATATTGTGATGGCTAAGCATAAATTGAGTAATTGATTTATTTAAAAATATGCATTAGGGGCCAGGGAGATGGCTCAGTAGGATAAAAACTTGACTGGCCAATACAAGGATCTGAGTTCAATCCCCCAGCCANAAAAAAAAAAAAAAAAAAATGCATTAAACACCTACTATGTATTGGCCCTTTAAAGAGCTTTGTAGGAATCCTAGAGTGGATAATGTTCTTTTTTTTTTTTTTAATCTTTTGTTTGGTACAAGGTCTCACTACACAATTCAGACTTGTAGTGATCCTGCAGTCTCAGCCTCCACAGTGCTGGGAGTACAGGCTAGCACCACCATGCCTGGTGGCAGTGGCTGGCTCATTGCCAGGCCAGCACGTCATGCAGTACCAGGGTCCTTGTGATTGAACCTGGGTCCTCGTGCTTGCCAGGCAGGTGCTTCGACTGCCGAGCCATCTCCCTGGCCTCAAGAATGGGTAATTTTAGACAAGAACCCTGCATTATGAAACTTACCAGTCCAGAGGAGGAAAACTTCATTACTGGAACTATCACCCAAATAAGTATTGAGTGATCAATGTAATATGTGTTTTGAAGGGAAAAAAAAAACTGTAAGTAAAAAAGTGAACCAAACTAGCCCAGAAAATTAGGGAGGCTCATCCGAGAAACTGACCGATCGTGCCATCTTTTTCTCATGGGTCGTCACTCTGTGCCTTTTTTCAGGTACCTAGAAGGAAACCACTTAACAGCGGTGCCCAGAGAGCTGTCTGCCCTCCGACACCTGACACTTATGTAAGGACCCGGATGTTGGGCGGGACATATATTTTTGACTCCCGGGCTAACTCATAAAACTGGTGTGGTGGGTAAGAGATAAGAGTACTGCTGGGTGAGGCACTCTTTCCTAATGTTTTTTCCTGCAGGGGAGGGGGGAGAATGCAACAAAGAGGAACAGATGTCCAAATGTACCCATACAGAGCACCCAGAGCCTGGTGCCACGAGCCCACCGATCTGCCTTCTTGCTTGGCTTTTGGGAGAGAAAGGCCTCTGACCTTCCGAAGTCCAAGCTGAACTCCTGAGCCTCCTCTGTCTCCAGCTTTTTACAAGCTGCAGCTGTGCTTAGATATGCCAACAGCATAAAGTGGGCATTTCTCCCTTTTCCTCCTTTAATTCCATGTGAAACATCCAAGTAGATGCTTCAAACCGGAGATCCTTCAGGTGGTAGCTGCTACTGCCTCCAGGTCTTCCAAGACCTAAAAAGCCTCTAATGGGAAGCAGGGGTGCTGGGTGTGGGCCAAGCTCAGGAAGCCAGGCAGCTGGCTGCCTTGCCACAATGGGGCCTGGGAGCAGGCGGAAGAATTCTAAGGGCAGGTGATAATTGAAAGATGTCTGGGTCTGCTTAGGAGGGCAGGGGCCAGTTCACAGGAAGAAAATGAGGGCTCTTTCACCATGAGAGAGCATCACTCTTTGGAAAGAAGCAGCCTACTGATGAAAGGTAGGGGAAAAAAGCCGCCTGTGTTTGGCCTAGATTCTTGGACACCCTCAAACCAGTGTCTACAGGAGAGCACTATAGACATTTGAAGCCAGATAGTTCTTGGATGTGGAAACTGGTGTGGATATTGTGCAATCCTGACCCCTACTAGATGCCAGTGGCACTTCTACCAGTAGTGACAACCAAAAAGGTCTTCGGACTTTGCCTGATGCCATTGGAAAAGCAGAAGTTCTGCTAGTTAGGAGGCGCTGCTCTATAATGGTGATTATAAATGTCAGCTGATTAAAAGACTCCAAAGGAGGAGAAAAAAGAGGAAGAGTTGTTTTTAATACTTACACTAAATCCCACCCTGGACCAGAGTATCTGGCCACAAAACTCAGATATGAGAGGATTTAAAAACTCTCCAGGGGATTCAAATGTGGAGCTGGTGCTGCCACTGCTTCTGGGTGATGATCTACAAGGAAAAGCTACAGATCCATTTATCCCAGCTCATTAGAGTCCCTCGTCCAAGGAATGGCCTTGGTGGGGGTATGGGTAGGTAGACGGACTGATGGACAGATCAGTGGATGGATGGCCAAGTGAGTAGTGGGTGAGAGTAGGCGGGCAGACAGGAGGAGGATAGGAGGCTGGGTGGGACGATGAGCAGATGGATACATAGGTGGGCAGATGAATGAATTTATTGGTGGAATTCATGAGTGATATTTCGGAATGGTCTCCTTCAGATATAATTTTCATTAAACTTTGACTCTTCTGTTTGACTTTTCCCAGTGACCTGAGCAACAACAGCATCGGCATGCTGACCAATTATACCTTCAGCAATATGTCTCACCTCTCTACTCTGTGAGTATGGGGAGAGCCCGTGTGCTCCACGCTCTTACTTATGGGTCTCCTGGCCTGGCACTCTAACCATCTTTGCCCCTCCATTCAGTTTTAAGTTCTCTGCTTTAGTGAGGTTGCCCAGCCATAGGGTAAGCCTTTGTTGCCCAAAAGAAAATAAAGCAGGTTGCAACTTACTGTCTAGGCAGAAACTGGGAGAAGCTGGAGCTTTGTGAATCCTAGAGAAGACATTGTAAAATAGCTTGCAGGATGTGTGACTTCTCTTTCCCAGTGGAGGGCTTCCCTACACAATTACATTTGCACAGATCCATTTCTTTTCCATTAGCTTTGCATGTCTAAGCAGACACCATCTGAGGAGAGAGAAGTCCCTGCAAGCTGATGCGAGGGCCAGCCTGCTGCGGAACATAGTGGGAACCCGGAGAGCTTACGCTCTTCTCACTATGGTTAGGAGGCTTTTGTCAGTACATTAGGACTGGGACAGTGAAGACACTTTTGGTCCTGACTGGTCCACAGTGTGAAGAATACACCGTAAGTAGTAAGCAAAGGACCAGCTAACAGGCTCCTGTCTCCCTTTCCACAGGATCCTGAGCTACAACCGGCTGAGATGCATCCCTATCCATGCCTTCAACGGGCTGCGGTCCCTCCGAGTGCTGTGAGTACCCAGCCCAGTGCTGAGCTCCCTGGTACTGGGGAGCAGCAGGGGGAGTGCCGAGTACACCCTTCCTCGCTCTCCTTTGCCCCAGGCCCACACCTCCCACCCACCACTCCTGTGTGCTCAGAGAGGTCCAGAGAGAACCCCTGAGAGTGCATCACCCACTCCAGGGGTGCAGCCCACTGCCGCAGTGGGACCTCAGGTACCTCACATAACTCTTCTGGGTCTCCTTCTCTTTATGTGTAAAATGGCAACTCTAGTGCTTCTCCTTTGAGGACAGGGCTGTGCTGCTACACCCTGCCCTTGGCAGTGAGGCTGTGTGTGGTACGGAGCCTCACTTTGATGCTCAACTTGTGTGCCCGTGTGGCATCTATGTGCAGGGCTGCCTCAACCTGGTCATCCTCTGGGAGGAAACAAGTTCACAGACCAAGATCACAGGAGCCTGTCCCAGCTCACAGATTTGGCTCAGAGTATGTCTTACCAAAAGGAAAAGAAGTTTTAACCAGCTGCCAATATTTAAGTAGGGTCCTCCCTTCGTCAGTCAGGGAAATCCTAATTTCACATTCTGTTAGAATATTGAAAGTCCTGAGCTGGTGAGTTAGCTCTGCGGTCTAAAGCTTAGGCAGGCACACAGGGACCACGGTTTGATTCCCAGCACCACATGCCACGCTAGCACCACCCCCAGGGTGGGCAGAGCCAGCCACAAAAAAAGAAAAAGGAAAAGAAAAGAGAAAAATTAATTGAAAGTCCTGGCCATGCAAGAACCCTGCCAAGCCTTTGGACAGGGCTACCCAGTCTGCAGCCTCCACATCTGTCCCACCCTTGTCATCTGCCTGGCCCTGCCCTCCAGTGGAGTAGGGCAGCCTACTTGAGGCAGACTCTGTATAAAGTCAGAGGACATGGAACCACCTGGTGTCCAGGTACAGCTCTATCCCTACCTCAGTGTGTGTCTCTTCTTCCATAAACTCAGATAATTATGGTAATTGCCTCCCAGAACTCTATAAGGCTGACATTAGATGCAGTCTGTAGAGGACTTCAGCACAGCACTGGCCACTGTGAACACGGAGTAAACACCCAGCTGTTTTTACTATTCTCCCTTCCTAGCTCGCTAGGGCAGAAAGACACCCATCCTAGGCCCTATTGATCACCTGGTTTTGGTGCTTTTCCATCTTGCATTTATTTTATTTGTAAAAGATACTGTGAATGGATCCTTGAATATCAATGAATGATATTCATTGAATGATATTCTCATGAGAATAGAGATGCCAGACACTCTGCCCAAACCTATCAATCTCTTCCATTTGTGGCCCATTATTACTATAATAGTAACCACCATATCAATGGGGTTTTTATGGCCATTTCTTCATATAACCCTTTGTGACAAGACTGTCAGCTTGAGCAGATAGCAATTTTAAAAATGGGGAAGTTGAGGCCCACATTGACATAGATATGGGGAAACTGAGCTGAAGCAGATAACCCAGGTCTACTACTTAGTCACAATCCTGCCTCCTGATCCAGAGGCCCAGCACCCTGCTCAGGGCCTGCTAGCAGCCAGCAAGCGGCACCCAACAAGCTGGTCCATTCCAGCCAGAGGCTCCAGGCTGGTATGATTTATTGAACCCCACAAAACACCCATGTCAGCGACAACTCCCGCCACATGTCATCTGCGCTGTTATTAAAAATCAGTGCTCTGGGGGCAAAGAAGTATCCGCAGTGACAGTGTGCAATCTGTTACTGTCACTTATTTATTATCCACCTTCTCTGGGGAGTTTCAGAATGGAAACATCAGCAGAACTGTTTTCCCATTTCCAAGTGAACACAGCAGGAGGTGAGCGCGTCTCACTGGCCAGGGCGAAAGCTGGACCAGCGTCCCCCTCCCTGCTCCCACTCTCCCCTCTCAATCCCCGTCTTCTGCCTGCCATCCCTGTATTAATGGTTCTGTATGTGGGTTTGCAGATGGGGCTGCTATCAACTTTGAGCAGATCTGTGTGCATATGCTTTTAATTGAAGTTGTGACAACTCATGTAAGAGGGAGAAAGAAATCACATTGGCCTGTCTATCTGCCCTCTACTAGGGTAGTAGGTGGCATAACAGCCTGTCCAGGGTTTCTTCTCTGCCTGTATGTCCCTCCCTAGCACTCGTACTGCCATTAGTCAGTCTGAAATACATGCAAACATACAATACCCTGGTGCCTGCTGCTTGACTTCAGAATTAGTAGGCTTTTGGCATCACTGTTTTAGAATTATGGGATCTTAGGGATAAAAGGAGATCTCTCAAATTCTCAATTCAGCCATCTATCTCAGTGGAGAGCAAACATTTACTGCATAAAGGCCAATTCAGGAAAAATAAAAGTGTTTACAAGCTACAATTTTATGATATCTGTATCCTTTCTCCCAGTAACTGCACATATAGGAATTTATGTTAAAGAATAATTCAAAATGAGGGAAATGTTCTATGCATTAAGATCTTTGTTGCACTGTTATTTTTAACCTAAGTTTTAAATATCGCCTACAAGGGCCAATGTGGGGAAATTTGTGAGGAAGCTATAATACAACCAGTCAGTGAAATATAGTTATTAAAAGAGGTAAAGAAAGACCAGAAAGATAGCTCAGTGGACTAAGCACCTGCTTATGCAAGCACAGGGACCAGGGTTTGATTCCTAGTACCATATGTGGCACTGGCCTCGCCCCCAGGCACACTGAGCCACCACCGAGACTGGGCATGTTGGTGTATGCCTGTAATCCCAGTGCTGGGGAGGCTGAGACAGGAGGATCACTATGAGCCCGAGATGCATAGTAAGACCCTGTACCAAATACAATTTTAAAAAAAGTAAGCTAAAAGAAGTAAAGAAGAAAACTAGACAGCAGTGTGGGGAGGGTTTCTCACACAGCATTTATATGAGTAAAGAAACAGATTAATTGTAAGTTCTTAACATTTATGTCTAGAAGCTGCAACTTGTCTACAAGTTAGGGAGTAGAAGGAAGGTCTTTGAAATCAGGAGTTATTATCTGCAGCTGCATTTGTATAGCCTCTTGTTTCTGAAGATTTCATTATTATGAAAATTTCAGAATTGATCAATGTTTAGTGTTTGATGGAAAGAAGAAGATGAATATTAAAAGTTTATCCATCCATAAAGGCCAAAAAGTGATCAGAAACCAATAAAAGACTTGGGATACACAGTATGTATGAATGTGGGTGTGTGGTATTGGGGGGGTGTGGTGTATATGTGTTGTGTAGTGCGTGTATGTGTGTGCTGTGCCTATGGATGGTTTGTGTGTGCTGTGAGTGTATGTGTAGGGTATGTTTGTGGGTGGGTATAAATGCATTTCAATGCAAAAAACAGGAGGGTGGTCAGTAGTCTTGAGTACAAGGCACTGTGTGAAAGCCTTTTCCTGCTTCACTAACCGAAAAATAGCTAGAAAAGCACATTCTTTTTTGCACACTGTAGTTCTTCCGGGACCCATGCACGCCCTGATCTTTGCCCCACACCGAGTCACATGCCTCACATGCGTGTGGTCCCCATTGTCACTCTCCATTCCCAGCCACCAGAGGCCACCTGGAACTGGTTAGCACCAGGGAGGCTGCTCCATGTGCTTGCGAGGCAGCCAGTGGGGTTATCATTCATCATGCTCAGTATTTTTAGCTCCAACTC
>NDGN011468855.1:5000-10306 GCA_002564285.1 Tympanoctomys barrerae
GCTGTCCACAAGTCAAGTGAAATTTCACTATTATTATTCTTAAAATACAACCAGAACAGCATCAGGAGCAGGGCCTGCTGAAGAAGGAAGAAGCTAGCGAGCTCTTCCTCTGCCAACCCTTGTAATAGTGCCTTCCTTCAGCACTGCTAGAAAATGGGGGAAAGAAATAAGACAGAAGAGACGACTTGCACGGCCTCTCGTCCTGATATGCAAGGCCTATTGTTACTGCTCATCTCTGTATCCCTGTGTGATACTCACTCTCTCAGGGTATCCTGAAGAGCTCAGCAGGGGCCCCCATAGCTATGCCTTCAAGGAGAACTCACTGGAGCAGCAGTTTCTTCAATATCTCCAAGCCTTCGAGCTACCTTTCACCCATGGCCTCCACCCTTACACTAGTCAGTGCCTTAGCTGCACTTGATAAAGGACAGTGCCACCTGCCACATCTAAGGTGGCTTCCTCTGCCACAGCATGACAGGAAAATGGCAAGTCTCCATGCAAAAGGTTGATGATTGAACCCTTGAGAAGCCACATGTAGGGAGCGAGCCACTTCTGGGGTAGCTGATGTCAAGCAGAAAGCCCCATTTTGTCCTCTAGACCCCACAGCCCATAAAACCAGGGCAGCTGCTCCCATGCAGGAGGTCCACCCAGCCACAGCATCTGCATGCTTGGCCACTGGCCTACCAACTACAAGGGGACTGAGAGTCTAGTGAGCAGGGCACAGAATGGGGTCAGGGACCACGGCATGAACACTAAGGCACACGATGAGATCTCAGTCCTGACTTTGCCACATGCTGTGTACCTTTGGAAAAAACCTGTGAACTTGAGTGTTGGCTCTCAAACTATGGGATCTGGGGTGATGATGTCTCAGGTTTCCTCCCTTGTTGACATTCTGGAACCCTGAGAAAGCATAAGATATGATGTATGCTGTTCTTTTGAGTGCCTACAATTCATGGAAAACCCCACAATGACAAAGAGCTCCCTTCTAACAAGATTTCTGGAATAATGGACTCCTTTAACAAGACTAATGTAACGAGCAAAGTGTTCATGAATCTGAAATAATGTATTAAATTTCATATGGCCTTTTAAAATTAAGAGAAAGGGGGAGTTGAACAAAATGTACAATGGACATTATGAACTTAAGAGCCTTGGAGAACTGGTACATTAAGTTTTGTAAATATTTGTTGAGCTCCTGATCCACATCAAGCACACAGCTAGGCACAGAGATACCAGGTCAGCAGGATAATCCCTGTCTTTTGAAGAAATCAAGGTATAGCATGAGCATACCAGCATATAAAAAATGTCATTTGAAGATGCTCTGATACGATCAGAGACAGAGACATTTTCAGGGTGCCCTGGGGCTCAGCTCATCATGGGGAAAGTTCTAGAAAGGTTTCTTGCAGGAAGTGGTGGCTGAACTGACTGAGAAGGAGGTACTTCAGGTCTTTTTACTGAACCTAA
Source organism: Tympanoctomys barrerae (assembly GCA_002564285.1). Classification (NCBI taxonomy): domain Eukaryota; kingdom Metazoa; phylum Chordata; class Mammalia; order Rodentia; family Octodontidae; genus Tympanoctomys; species Tympanoctomys barrerae. Next base: position 6,459 of record NDGN011468855.1, read on the forward strand.
AAATTCTATAGGCTTTCAGATTTCAGCATAAACTCTACCTCTCCTGTTGAGGTCAGACCAATTTACTGTTGAGGTTTTCCTTCCTGCTCTATCCTACCATTGACCAGCAACTCATGAGCAATATGGGAAAGGGAAAGGGGGTTAAGCCTTCTGAGTAATTCTTTTCTAATCATTCCTTATGTTGGCATAGATTTTAGTTATATTAGAATCTTCTGGCTCAGATTTTAAATATCCTAAAATATATTCCTCTGATGCAAAAGCTGATTTAAATTCAAGGACTAAAATCATTTATAATTCTCAGCTCTATGTCCACCATTGAGAGAGACTAGCCCTGTAACCTAGTGCTCTGTAACCTTCTCAAAATTCCTCATTATAGCAGAAAGGATGGAGAGAAGAAGAAACGTGTCAATTCAACTCCAGGCAGGGATAGGGAGCTTAGGCTCTTCACTGAGCATAATCAATGTTTTGATTGGAGGCTCCACATGAATGCGTAAATTTATGGAGTTTCCAGCTGTTATTAGGCTTTCTTTTTAGAAACAAAACAAAAACTGCAGGAGAATGTCACTGTGGAGCTAGTGCATATAGATATTCATCAGATATCAATGTTTTCCATGTTTTGGAAGACACAAAATGTATAAATGACATAGGGGTTCTGAAAGTAGGCCTTGTATATTCCAAAGGAGATTCTAAAATAGAGTACTAAAAGGATGGACTTGAACCCCTAGGAATGGAAATTGGCCCCTAGGTCTTTAGGACAAGGCACAAAACCAAACACAGCACATCACAACAGGCCTAATAAATTTGGAATTAGGGAAGGCCTACTTCTTCTTGTGTCCTGTAGATCTCATAAAAACCAGTGGTTAGGCACTAAGGAGATAGTTCAGTGGCACAGCACCTGGTTGGCAAGCACAAAGTCTGGAGTTTGGCAAAAGCTAGGTCCTGAGTTCAATTTCTGGTAGCAAAACAAAAAAGAAAAGAGAACCAATGGGTACAGTGCCAGGACCACTAGTTGGATTCTTACCCAGTTAGATAACTATCCAGAAAGGAACTGATTTGGGTACCTATTGTCACAGAAGGAGTTTTATAATATTAGTTTTATAGTTTTAGATTGATTAGGCAGCTTTGCAATTCTTTGGAACAAGATGGGGAAGAGTAAAAGAGAAAGAAAGGAAGGAAGAAATCAAGGAAGGAGAGAGGAATAGCATAAGGGATCTGACGTTAGGTGTAGATATAAATTTGGAAGCTAGAATCAAGAGAATGATCAACATTGCAGATGAAGGGGAGATAGCTCACTGGCTTAAGCACCTACCTGGCAAGCGTAAGGTACCAAGTTTGAGCCCCAGTACTGCAAAAGAGAGACCTACAACATTGCAGGTGATACTTATTGGGGAGAACTAGGATGCCGCAATGACTTGCCAAGGCTAAGATAATGAGCTAAATATAACAAGATGGAATGTAACTGGGATGAACATAAGCTTCTACCCCTGGGTCCAGAAAATCAATTGTGCAAGTTAAGATGAAAGAAGCATGAATTAGCTGCAGCACTTACAAAACAGATAAAAATTCCCCAAAGACTAAGCATTTGAATTGACTACAAACTCAGTGGTCATGGGGCCCAATAATCTAATATGTCTTAGGCAGGAATGAGGGAGCTGATGGTTCTCCTTTACTTGGAGCTACTCAGATCACTCTTGAAAAACTGTATCCAGCTCTGGGCTTCATATTCTGAAAGATGTTGTGGTAGGTTAACTAATGGTGTGGAAGGCTTACCTGAGTATTGTGAACAGTATAAAAATAGAACTAGAGGGAAAGATGTACTGTTAATTCTCCTGGAGAAGTTTGTTGTGTAGGTTTTTCCTGATATGAGCTCAGCTGTTATCATTGGAGGAGCTTGAGTCCTCTCTGTCATTGAGAATGGCTGTGGTTCTTTTTGAAGGCACTCCAGTTTTTGTTTGTTTGTTTATTTACTGTATTTTAGGGAAGGGTCTACAGGGTGTTCAGGGTCTCACTACTACATCGGACTCCTAGTGATTCTTCTGTTTACAGCCTTCCAAGAGCTGGGATTATAGATGTACACCACCACACACAGTCTCAATCTCCATCTCAGTGAGCCCTGGGGGCAGGGCCAGCACAGCAGACCTGGGGATCGAAGCCCTGGCCCCTACCTTTGCTTGTAGACACTTTAATCCATTGAGCTATTTGGCCAGCTCTGGTCCTTACTTTGAGCAACACTTCTTGGCTCAGTTCAGATCCCCCAACCCGCTGTCACAAATCTTTCACTTTCCTGACATAGGGTCTCTAGTGTCCACCTCCAACCTTTGGGCCTTCCCAGTGCAGCTCCTTGATATGGACTTGTATGATGGGCTCTAGGTCTTCATCTGGACTTGTGCAGGACACTGCTATGGGATCCAGGCCCTCAGCTAGGTTCTTTGGGTCTCCAGAGTGTAGATGGATCTGCCATACACTTTGCATTTGATTTTTTTTTTTAAGTACCAGAGATTAAACTCAGGACCCTGTGCTTGCCAGGCAAGTGCTTATTCTACTGAGCTATCTCCCCAGCCTACATTTGATTTTTTTTGGTGAATATTAGAAATATTCCTATAAAGTATGTGTTCTTATTAAACATATTCCCTTAGAAATCCTGATTACAACAAATGTGAATAAACTGGAGTGTCCAAAAGGAGGGCCAGGATAGTGGAAACCCAAGCATTCTCCAGTACAAGTGAAAACAGAAAGGGCATGCGCGTTAATTTCAAGAGCTCAAAATGAACTAGGTTTAGTAGAGAGATGAATGTATGTTTGATAAAAGGAAGCACTTTCTAGGGTTGGGTGGTATGAGGATTAGTGGTAGAGTGCTGGCCCAGCAAGCAAGAAGCCCTGGGTTTTGGGGCTAGGGAGATGGCTTAGTAGAATAAGTGCTTTCCTGGCAAGCACAAGGGCCTGGGTTCAATCTCCAGTTCTGACAAAAAAAAAAAAAAAAGTCTTGGGTTCAATCTCCAGCACCAGGTGGGTGGGGCTTCTAACAAACTATTGAAAGTTCAAAGGAATCCCCTGGGGGTGTCCAGCTACTGGAAGTTCTAAGTGGCTGCATTGTAGCAGGAAGAAGGAAAGAGGTCCTTTAACTACAGGCTTTAGTTTTCTGGGTTCAGGCTCTCTGTGCCATGCTGCCTGCTAGGCACTGGGAAAATTCCTTCCATAAATGAGACACATCAACATTATAGCCCAATAAGACATGTGCTGTCTTGGATATGTGCATAATAAGTCTAGGAAGAGAGAAAAGCAGTTCCTAACACTACTTCAAAGATAGATGCTGAGCCCAGTAAAGCAGAGGAAAGAGCTGGTCTCCAGCTGGGGAAGATGCTGGGTGTGTGGGCTGGGGGTAGTGTAAGGAGAGGAGAGTCTCAGGAGGGAGGCTGGGCTGGGGCTGGGTGTTGAGGACCTTGGGTGTTGTGATAAGAAGTTTACTGTGCCTCTAGGAAGGAAAAGGAGGGAACCGGCAGAGACTACATAAAACAAGAGATTGAGGACAGTGATTCCGGTGGCAGAGAAAATGGACTGAGCACAGACGAAATTAGTGACAGGAAGGCTGGTTAGTCACTCCATCTCCAAGGGCCTTGGTTTCATACAGTGATATTAAATGTGAACATGTTTCCAATGAAAAAATGCTTTTAAGGGGGCGAATACTAAAAGGGCAGCTCTGGTTTATGCAGAGAGGAACTGTCTGTCTCTATCCATGAAAATAAGGGTATGCAGTCTGGGTAGGTCTGGCTGTGGGATCCCAGGTCATGAAGACCTTTCCAGAACAGGCCTAGGACAGACCAAGAATACTTTACAGGAAGAGCAACAAC
>NDGN011468874.1:0-11317 GCA_002564285.1 Tympanoctomys barrerae
TATCTGTGTATTCAAAGTGGTTAGGATAGATATATAGTTACATTCTCTTAATGAATAGAGCGGCATGTTCTAATGGTGTTTGTAAATAAGATATCATGTCCGCATCTTGTAGAGCAATTAACCACTAGGAAGAATCTATGCAATGTGTTAATTATATATATAAAAAAGTACAAGACAAGCATTCAAATCTAAAACACCAATGAAAGACAATAAACACATTAAAAAGATGCAAAAAAAAAAGATTTGTACTAATATTGTTTAGACAAGAGATCATGTCTGCATCTTGTCCTCTGGATAACTACTATGAAGACAACAATGAGCAATGTATTAATTATTGCAACTGTCCTAATAACCTGTTTTGAAGCTGTTTTATAGCTATTTTTCTCATTAAAATGAATAAAAAATAAAGAAAAACTAAAATAAAGGTAAACTTTCTGAAAAAAATTAAAAAGTAAAAAAAAAATTTAAAAAAGATTCCCTTATAGACAGTTGATTTTTGACAAAAGAGGATAGATAGTCTTTTTAATAAATGGAGTTAAGCCCATTGCATATCTATACAGAAAAATTTTAAATCTCAATCCATTGCTCACTAGATGCAGAAATGAACTAACTACAAATGGATCATAGGCCTAAATGTGAACTCCAAACCTACCCAAGGAGAAAACATTTGTGGTCTAGGTTTATGTAAAGATTTCTTTGGTGCAACATAGAAAGCATAGTACATAAAAGAATAAAAGCTAAATCAGACATCATCAGGAATTACAACTTATTGAGAAATATTTTTAAGAATATAAAAGACAAACCTCAGACTGGGAAAAAACATTTCCAATCATATATCTGACAAGGGACTTGTTTCCCTAATATTTTTTAAAGCTGCCAAAACACAGTGGTACACAAATAAATACCCTAATAAAAACAGAAAAGAACTGGAGCAGACCCTTTCCAAAAGAGGACATGCTGTGTGAAATGACACCCACACCATTAGTCATTAGGGAAATGCAGATTAAACCCACAGTGAGGCGGAGTTTAATCTGTGTCCCAGCAAGAGTGGCCATTACTAAGGTCCACCATTTCACCCAGTGGGGATGCTACAGAGGCGATATGGTGAGTCCCCACCTCGGAGTCACACTCAGCTACAAAAAGGAGTAAATCACTGCTACTGTAGCAACACAGGTGGATTTCAAATAAATGTGCTGAGAGATGTGGAGGGGTGGTCCTTCTCCCCTGCCAGTGGCACAAAGATATGGCTTCCTTTATATAAAATTCCAGAAAATACTAATGAATCCAGAGCGATGAAGAACAGGTCAGGGTTTGCCTGTTGTCAGCAAGGTCATAAGTGGTGGTGGCGGGGAGTGAGGCACATGCTGTTTGTTCTGATGGGGGTGATATTTTTATGGGTGCCTACTATTATATGTTGATTATACCTCAGTGAAGCTGGAATTTAGAAAAGCAGTGCACCTCTCTAGTTACATAGGCAAATCAGAACAATGGCATCATAACTAACATCCAGAGATGTGCTGAGCATCTGCCTGTCACCTGTCAGTCATCCATCAATCATTGATCAACTGATCTAGCCATCCTTATTTTAGCTTTCCATTCTTATTTTATCCTAGCAACCTTAGGGAGTAGAACTGTTTTTGTCTCCTTTTCACAGGCGAGTAAACCGAGGCCCCATCACTTTCCCAGGGCCTCTGAGCCAGGGCTTGCTACTTCAAAACTTGGGCTCAGGACACTGTGGAGACCATTAATTCTTGTGTCTTGCTGTTGTCACTTGCAGGAAAAAGTCATGGAAGAAGCTGAACTGCTTTCAGCAGTCCACAGTGAAAATGTCAGTGACATGCAGGTAAGGTGCGTGCTGGGCCCTGCCTGCCAGCTGGCCGCCCCTTGCACTTCATCCTGCCCCCTCAGTCCTGAGTGACCTCTCCCCTTCTAGACTCTGCCTCTTTCCAAGTTCACACCTAGTTCCCCTGCGCTCCATAGAACCCCCTGCTTCCTCTGGCCCCTTGCTCCAGCTCCAGTTCCCGCCAGGCACAGGCTGAAGGCCTCAGTAGCCTGGAAGGCTCTCCTCCCTCCTGGGGTGTGGGCAGTGGTGGGTGCCGGGGGGCTCTTGTGGGATCTGCCCCGAGTGTTTCTGCTCCAGGTTGTCCTTCCATCTGTTAGGTGGTTAGGTGCCTGCCCCCCAGCTTGGAGTAGGGTTATGATTTTATACATTGATTATTTGCGACAACTTCAGTAAGTATTCCTTTTTTCCTTCCCCTTGCCAAAAAACTAAACATTTTCCAAAGGCAGATTTGCAAGGCTCTGTATTGTAGCCAGTGCACACACACACGCACACACACACACACACACACACACACACCCCATGCACACCTGAGCGTGCTTTGGGTCCTCCACATGTTTCTCAGGTTCCAGTGCCTGCCTCTAGTTACTGATTTCAGCCACGAGGTGCATGACTCTTCCAGGGATGCCCGTGGCTTTCTTCCACCCTGCCCACCTTTGGCACGTGGTCCTTGGTCAAACCTTCAGTGTACACTCCAGGTGCACTCTCTTCCTGTTAGAGAGCAGAGGGCTCAGGGGACATCCAGGTTCTCTGGACCCAGTGTGGGCTCTGTCTCCTTCTCCAAGAAACAGAGGGAGGCCTCATAGGACTTTGAGTTCAAGGTTGCCCAAAGGGACATTGCACTCCACGGTCCTGTGTGCACCAGAGGGGTCTTGTTGATGGGCGGCAGACTCTGTATGTCATCTGGGAAAAGGACTGGGCAGTCAGGCTTAGGGCAGTCCTGGGATGTGTGCACTGACCACCGACTGCAGACTGTGGGGCTCAGTTGGAGGGCCACGCATGTACCCACGTTCTGCCCAGATTGTGAACAGTTAAGTGTATGAAGAAGTCACCTAGGACAAATGTCTCCCTCTCTGGTGGCTGCCACTGGGCTGGATGGCAAAGCCTGGAGCTGGAGCACAAGGGCAGACCCCACAAGAGCCCCCAGGCACGCACCACTGCCCACACCCCAGAAGGGAGGGAGCCTGCCAGGCTACTGTGGCCTTCAGCCCATGCCTTAAGGGAGCTGGAGCGCCTTTGCCTCTGGGGCATCCAGCGTGGCCTCCGGGGACCTCAGCAGGATGCATCCCTGGGGTGCTCACTTTGGAGCTGGAGTTGGCGGTGCCCTCTCTAGTGGTCCTTTACTCCCTGAACAAGGATGTGGGGGTTGAGGATGATCCCCTACTTAGCAGAGAACCTATGGGACCCCAGGGGTGTCTGGGTAAACAGGCTTCATCTCTGAGTTTATCTCCTGACCCTGCTGGAAGAAAACACTAAAATGACAAATCCGCAAAGACAGTGAGACAGAGAACAGTTATTGGAAGATAAGCACTTTAAAAATATTTGGAAACCAGAAAATCAATGGAGGAGTTTACACTGGCTTAACCCAGGCAACAAGGTGAGGGGGAACAGGAGCTTTGGCTGAGGCAGGTGAGGGACAGGACGGCACACAGCCCGAGGTGGGGTGGCCAGAACCCCAATTCCCTGCCTATACCACTCAGTTCACCTGCTGGACCCCAAGGGAAGCAATGGTGACTTCTCAGAGGGCTAGAAGATGAAGCTCTAAGCACAGGTTCCCGCACATCTGAGGTGGTGTGCTGAGGGAGCACACGCTGGTGGGAGGAACTCTGTATTTTGAGGCCATGGCCTTGCAGTTTTGTGTCACTGCTGCCACAAATCACCACAGAGTTGGTGGCTCAAATCAGCACAAATCTATATTATTCTAAGGTTCTGGAGGCCAGGAGCCTTGCTTACTGAAGTCTCCCTGGGGACGGGCATGTCCCTTCTGGAGGAGCTGGGGAGATGTTGCCCTGCCTTTGTGCTACTTCCCAAAAGTGCTTGCGTTCCTGGACACAGAGCACTGTAATCCTAATCCTAGCCTTAGCCCCACTCTGGCCCCTGCCTCCCTGTTGTGAGGGCTCATGGTTTGTGGCATTCACATGATACCCCACACACTCTCCTCCGGCAGAATCCCCAGCTGAATGTCACCTGCAGCATCCCTTGACCCCATGAGGCAGCACACCTGGGGTCCCAGGATGAGAGTGTGCATACCTTCGGGGCCACTGCTCCGTATGCTGCAGGCTCCTGTACAGAGGCTTTAGAACCACACACCCCAAAGCAAACAGGCCCAGAGGAGAGGCTTCCAGATAATACCACTTGGGGGTGCTGCCCCTATTACCCATCTTTGCCGGGTCAAAGCGCCCCCCCCCCAAGCACCCTCATTAGCCCGGTGCTGTTGAGTTTTGCCTTCTATGCACTCTGGTCTTTTTAAGCAGCTGGAAATGTGCTCCAGTACTAAAATGGCCTAACCCAGGAATGAGGAAAGGCACTTCAGGGCTAGGTGAGGCAGAAAAGTGAAGTTCACAGATCAGCTCGGATGCCCAGTTGTTCAGGAAATAATATCGTCTAACACTTGGCAGTTCTGATCAAGCATGGGGAAAAACTAGGAAACCAAACAAACGAAAATGAAGTATCTATATGAAAGCTTTATACTACCGTGTTTAGCAATGTCACATCTACATTAACAATACTTACATATTCACAGTAGGCTTACATATATTCATACTAACGTAAGGGCTGATTTAATGCTAGGCTGTGATGTAATTGTACTACTGGGGAGAGAATTGGGGAAGAAGGAAGTATAAAGGGTTAAATCCCCTCACCATAGCAATATCCAGTAGGAAATTTCAAAAGCTGATGAATTAAGAAATAGCGTAAGTGTATTACTCAGAAACGGATAAATCCCCCCAAATGAAAACATTCAAAGTGTCAGCCAGTGGGGCAGGGAACTGAGAGAGATGAGGAACTGCTGATGCCCTATACATTTTAGTGCTAATGTTATTTTAATTTGTGTCATATGCATGTATGACTTTGATTTAAAAGAACCCAAGAAAGATCTCAGAATGAATCAGTCTTGCGAGAGGGTAATCCCTTCCCAGGTGCCCATGATATCGGACTCTTTTGTTTAGATTTCACCACCACAATAGCCCTGCCCCATCTGAGCAGTAGTAAGACCTAAAATCCTCATGCGACAGAGTCACAAAGGGAGTAGGCAGTGCAGAGCAATTTTGTTGATGGAAGTGTGTGTGTGTGTGTGTGTGTGTGTGTGTGTTTGACTACAGTGCTCCAATCTCTACCCCATGATATGGTTAAAAACATGGATCCTGTGTCAAAGGCCAACTAAAAGCATTTGTTTTCTAACCCTTGTGGGAGAACTTGTCTTAATCATTTTATAAATTCTGAGTCTCATTAAGAACTGTGTGTGTGTGTGTGTGTGTGTGTGTGTGTGTGTGTGTGTGTGATGGGAGACTGAACCTAGGACCTTTGCACAGAGAACATTTCCAGGCCTATTTTTGTTATTTATTTCCAGGCAGGGTCTCACTAACTCACTAAGTTGCCCAGGATGGGGTCAAACTTCTGACTGTCCTGCCTCAGGCTCCCACGGTGTTGAGATTACAGGCCTGCACTCCCATACCTGGCTTCCTTAGGAGCATCTTCAAACTAAGCCCAGCTTACAATGAATTCGTAGGTGAGACAATCACGGTGCTAGGAGCAGTGTAAAGTAAAGATGATATAGCCATATAGCCCCCGCCTCATTAGCCAACCCAAATGAACAGGAGTCCCACTGGAGCCTCCTCTCTCCCTGCTGTAGGACTCAGATAGACACAGTCTGATTTCTCTGACCAGTGAGCAGGAGCACAGTGTCAGCCGCTGGAGTTCGGCATCCATCCAGCTGCCCAAGGAGCCCAGCCACTTCCGCCCGGTCTACAGAGGCGCCCCCACTGTGTTCTGCATTCAGCTCTTTTGTATCGACGAGAAGTACGAGGCAAGGCAAGCACTGGTCTCCAAGGGATCAGTTAAGGGTCAAGACAACTCAGGACATTGGTGGCCCCATGTTTTCTTTTTGAAGAGTCAGCGTTTACAAACCTCACACTCTATTTCTGATTCCCTTGGGGAGTTTTCCAAACAGCATTGTTGGCCCCCACCCAGAGATCCTAGTCCATTAGATTTGAGCAAGGAGGGCAGAGGTGGGCTTGAAAACTGGCAAGGTCTAGAGTCCCTGGATCACGACTGAGGCTCTGGAAACTGACCACTTGCTCTTCCCATTCTCTAAAATTTCCAGACACTTTGCATTTGGGTTGTTTCCTGTCTGGAATTTTTTAGTTCCAAGTAACAGGAAATCCCTTTGAAATTGGCTTTGTGGACAAAAGGTGGAAAGATGAGTCCATTGTAGGGCTAATTTCAGATAAGGTTTGAGCCCAAATGTAATTGACCAAACCGGGGACCAGCCTCTCTCTCTGCCTCTTTATTCTGATCCTCTGTGGTGCCTCATCTTGGGGCCGTGATTGCTGACAGAAGCTGCTCTACATAGACATCCAGTGAAGGGGACACTCTGGTTAGGGCTCAGCCTGCCAGCCAAAGTTCCACAAGGCCTGACTGGACTGAATGTTCATTCCAGAGTCAATGACAGTGACCAAGCTGGGCCTCAGAATGGGCTCAGTCGCTTGCCTTGAGCCCTGCCCTGCACCTGATGTCAGATGGAAGCAGGCATCCATGGACACCTGGGCTGCCTGCCCCCCTGTGCACCCAGCATTCAGGACTTGCTGCCACACCCCCGTCTGGACCTGGACCACTGCCCTTATACCCCACATTCCATACCTCCTATAGCACAGCACCAGTCCAGCAGCTACCCCAAGCCAGTCTGTAGAAGGAAAAGACTGTCACATTCAACAGATCAGACATTTTGGAGTACCTTTAGATGACCCAGCACCAGCCCAGGCACAGTGTTGTGGCAGATGGTTTTGAACATAGCTCCAAGGTCCCAGGCTCCTCTAAAATAAACAATATCTTGCTTTTTTTTAACACTAAATTTTCAGCCTCTGTGATGATCTTGAAGCTTGAAAAGAGAAATTTTAAAAATTCTAATTATAGTGTAGGCCTGCTTGACTTGTCTCAATATTCCTTTCTCCTATGCATTTTGATATGAGAGTGAGTGACTCATATTTAGGGATGTGACTTTTGGATTTTTAAACAGAAATCCAGTGGCCCAGTATGGATTGCCTGTGAATGCAAACCAAAAGCTGCCCAGGAAATCTTTTTTGCATATAAAAGAGAAGGACAGCCTATAACCTACTCTGACTTGTGCTCAGCTTGGATTAGACCAAGAGCTGTCTTTCCTGTGACTTTTTTTTTTTTTTTAGACAGTATCTTGCTATGTAGTCCACGGTAGCCTCAACCTCACACGATCCTCCTGCCTCAGCCTCTCAAGTGCTGAGATTATAGATGTGCAGCACCACACCAGGCTTCCTGTGTCTTTTCAGATGTACAGAGATTATTAATTGCTATGACAGTGACTTCATCTACAAAATGCTTTACTACTGACACCTGACCCTTGTGACTTACATTCTGCTCCGCTTGTGCTCTGACCCATGGTCAGTCCTTACTGCTTAGGGAGAGGGAGGAAGAGAGAGAGGGAGAGGGAGAGGGAGGAGGGGGGTAGAGAGAGCTATAGATCTCCTCAGATGTTCCCCCTTGCTCTGTTCGCGTGTAGGCCACTGACAGTGTGCCCTGTCTTATTTACAGGTCGTTGGATTTTATGAATTTTGTTTTCAGTCTCTTTCCTGTAAGTACATGCTAAAATTAGGTATTTCCATTGATTTTGTAGTTTTGCTACATTACAGAAAAGTGAAATTCTAAGCTTGGCATGGTGGCATATGCCTGTCATCCCAGCCCTAGGAAGGCTGAAGTAAGAGGGTTGCTGGGAATTTGAGGTCAGCCTGATCTACAAAGTAAGCTTAAGTCCAGCCTGAACTGCATAGTGAAATTCTGTCTCAAAAAGACCACAAAAAAGTAAAATTTTGTATTCATTACATCAGCATTTATAGTGCTATGAGTATTGAGGTTTAAATTGCTTATGTGTTCTGAGAGTAAGTTTAGGAACTCTTACACATAAAAATTATTGTAGTGTTCAATAATTCTTAAGTCATACTCTCTAAGCTTTCTTTCAATGCATAATTCTTTGTAGAGAGAGCTTTACTGGTATTTTATTAGCCTCACATCATGGATTGTAGTATAAGAAAATGTCAGATATGGCGCTAGCATGACTGACAGTATTGTGTGACTGACACTTTACACTGACCTCATTTTCCAAAATCGCCCGTGGCTTTCAGCCACGGAGAAGGGGTGAGCTGGGAGATGGCTTCTGTGCTTGTTCCTGGGCCTGACCTGATGCAGGTAGTGTGTGGAAGGGACTGGTCACACCTCTGTGGAAACCACATGGCCCATCTGGAGGTGACCTGGTCTTTTCCTCCTGAGGGCTCAATGTGGTCAGGGAGCAGCTCCTAACCTGCCTCTTCTCACTTTGCTGGGAGGAAGAAGTGGGTAGGGAGGACAATTGTGAGACAAACTAGGTTTCTCTGATGCCTTTTCCTGCAGTCTCCATTCTTCACGTGATCAATGTGAAGCCAAATGTCTATTGTTTTGTATTTCCTTGTACCCTTCTACTGAGGCAGAAATAAATACAGCTTCATTATGTTGTCTAAAGAACATGTGATATTAGGCTTTATTTCCTCATTTTTTAAATATAATGAAGCCTGATAATAAGGCAATGTATTCTCTACAGTAATTTCTTTGAATTAATTTTAAGGCATTTCAGAAGCTCATAAAGCAATACAGATCACCCTGAACAGAGAATTTACAAAGCTGCTCTCCGCTAATTTGCCTCAAAGAAATTTCACTCAGTTTAATTCTCATTTTAAAGCCTGTAGCAAGGCAAATCTTCAACATTATAAAATAACAGCCAAAACAGCAGAGGACCTGTTTACTTTTTAAATCCTATTTGATTTTGAGCTATGGGGAAACAGGAACAAAATACCTTCATTACTTTATCCTTAGTCAGTCATGTCCAACTTAAAGCAACTCATTATAGTTAACCTCCCCTCCTGGAGGAAGCCCACAGAGCCTTGGCCCCCAAGCCTTATTTTCAGCTTGAGTAGTTTGCAACCTGACTCTACAGTTTCCCAAACGAAGCAGTGTTATTTTGCTGGAAAGAAGGAAGATAAAGTCGAATAATGATCCACTCCCTTTGGGTTGCACACACGTCCCCAGGGCTCTGGATTAGCACAAGTGATGCCTTCACAGCTTTCAAGGGGAAGTGAGGTCCCACAGGGACAAATTAGCTCTGGGAAGAGCAGGCTGCTTCTGCAGGGACCTGGCAGAGGGTCAAGTGGCTTCGGGGAACAGAAGCGGCCCAGAGCTACCCAACTGCAGACGCGTGATGCAGCCCTGCCAGCCATTCCTGGAGATTCCTCAGCTGCATGAGCACCAGGTGAAAGGGCCAGCCGCCTCCATGTGAATAACCTGTTCGTCTCTTTACATCTCCAAACTTCCCATTTCAACATGCATTCAACGTGACAAATTATTAATGAGCTGGTTTACATTCTTTTTTGCACACAAGGCTTTTGAAAGCAAATGTTTATTTTGTTATAGCACTTCTCATTATAAGTACTGCATTTTGATCAGAAATACTTGATCTAGATGTGGGTCTCATAAAATCTACAGTTGGAAGAGGAAATTCACATACTCATGTTGCGATGAGCAAATTCTAAAATGCCTTCAAATCAATTCTCCTAATCTGATCACACATAAAACTTTTCTAATAAATGGAGCTGAGTACCAGTTTTTATTTCTTTTTATTATATGTATATAGTGCAGAGTCTACAGGGTCTCACTACACAGATCAGACTTGTAATGATCCTCTTGTTTTGAGCCTCCCAAGCATTGGGATTACAGGCATACACCACCACACCCAGTCTCAATTGCCATCTCAGCATGTCCCTGAAGGTGGGACTGCCATGGCAGGCTGGTGATCAAGCCCCAGTCCCTACATCTGCCTACGCAGATGCTTTAATCTGCTGAGCTATCTGGCCAGCCCTAGCACCAGTTTTAAATTCAAAAGAAGTGAAGTTAAAAATTCAGTTGTTCCATCAATAGCCACGTTCCAAATGCTCATCCATTGGATGTGACCATAAATACTAGATAGGACAGTGCAGGTCAGGAGGGCAGGAAGTGCAGGCCAGAGAGGCAGGAAGTGCAGGTCAGGAGGGCAGGAAGTGCAGGCCAGAGAGGCAGGAGATGCAGGTCTGGAAGAAACCCTTGAGAACATTTGGACCCACCTGTTCGTATAGCCTAAACTTGTGGTGCAGCTTCACAACCCAGACTGTGTGTAATCATAGCATTTTAGAACCAGAGAGCCTAACATGTTTTCCTGCCACCACAATGTAAAGGTAAGGATACCGTGCTGCTTCCTTGGCCCTGTGAATTCCCAAGAACAAGTATTCTTAGCTTGAAAAGCCATCTCCATCAAAGAGCTATCCCAAATAGATACCACTGTTCCTAATGTTCACTTATTCTGTGTTCAGTCAAACTCAACAGATTTTTTGCTCCATCTTATAGTTGCATCTCCCTGAATTTTATATAATGACTTTTGAAGATATAGGAAGTTAACTGAGAATCTTCTACATACATTTTTGAGCTGCTCAGGCAACTCAAGGGAGATTTTTGCAGGTGAGGTCCCCAGGTTAAAGAATAAACATGTGCAAGACATCTGCAATAAGCACAGGCAGCATGGTACAGAACAGAGCACAAGAGTGCAAGAGCTATATAATGTCTTATTGTATCATTCTTATACAGGTTGTTATCTCATATTTACATTGTTACATAGTACTATAACCAGCACTTGCCTGTTTATCTGTGTTAAGTGATGGGTACCTAGTTGTATCCCACTGTACATCTGTGCTAGATAAGCAAGGTCACATCCTTAGGTGTCCTTAGACATCCTTGAACTTTGAAGCAGTCTGAGTGGTTCCCTAAAATTTCATTTCTGTTTTCTTTTGTGTCTTAGAGCAGGAATGTGTTTAATAATACATGCTTTTTGTGTTTCTCATGTGTCCTGGCTTTTGCTTACACAAGGACAAGGACTACTGCATCATTTCTGTGCCCCAACTCACCCCTGAGTTTGTCCTCATCCAGAACTTTGTGAAGGTCATCCCCTTTGAGGATTGCACACTCCAGAATGACCTCTACGTCTTTCACCGGGCTGGGCTGTTCAAGTAAGTGGCTACACGTTGGGCCAGATTATAACCTGCGAAATTAAATGAGAAAGGAACCTTGGCCTCCCTGCCATTTTAATTTAATACTTTTTTTTTTTTACTTTTTAAATTTTTTTTCCATAATTTTATTGAGAAGCAAATAGCAATGAGACAGTTTCAAATCAAATTG
>NDGN011468878.1:0-10922 GCA_002564285.1 Tympanoctomys barrerae
CGCGCCTTAAACAGCTCCCCTTTTTTCTGCAGTACCAGGGACTGAACCCAAAGTGTTTCTACCACCGAGCTATATTCTCAGTCCTCTTTACTTTTTCTTTTGAGACAGAGTCCTGCTGAGCTATCCAGGCTTGCCTCAAGCCTACAGTCTTCCTGCTTGGCCTCTTAGGTGGCTAGATGCCACCATGCGCAGCTCCTTCCTAGACCCTTGGAACACTGTCAGCCATGGAGGGGGTACCTCAGGAGGGTCAGGGGTCCTGTGGATTGCGTGGAGTAGGTACGGGAGGCTCAGGACCGGGAGCAGCTAGCGTTTCCTGCGCTCACGGTTCCAAGTGCTTTCGCGGGGAGCCTCGCTTGACCCTCAGTGTTGCTCTGCAGAGCACGGGCCCAGCCTGCAGATGAGCAGGCAGTACAAAGCTGACAGGGCTTGAGGAGCTTCAGGTTTTAGTTCTGGGGTTTTCTGTTTACTTTTTTTTTCTTGTCATTTTGAGTCAGGGTCTCACTATGCAGTTCAGTTCAGGCTGCCCTCGAGCTCTCAATGATCCTCCTGCCTCAGCCTCTTGAGTAATGGGATTACAGGCCTGGTCCACGTGCTAGCTTGTTTACTTTCCTATGATATTTAACTTGGTATTTTTTAAATGTAAAAGTAATCTCTCCAACTCTTTCAGTGTTAGCAAGATAATGGTCTGTTTCCCCTCCAGTTTCTCCAGAATTACACTCTTTGAGAAACAGTCCTAAGAGTCATCTCTAATTTGACCTGTCAGGGAGCAGGTGGCCTTAAATTGGAGCAGGCCGTAGGCCTGGGGTGACGTTTGTGCCAAAGCCACAGATGGGGCAGCCAGTGTAGGTATTTAGGTAGGAAGTCAGGGCTGGGCACGCCTTCCAGCGGTCCTGCTTGAGTGCCGGGAAGATCTGTTGGTAACTTGTGAAGACTGGGGCTTGGGGGTGATGCAAAGATTAAAGAACTTCTTCCCAGCACGTGTGGTCTAGGGTGGCAGGTGAAATCCACGTAATGGACCCGCAGCTTTCCAGGACTGTCCACTTTCTCGCTACCTGACCTCAGTATTGAGTAAAATAGGGGCTCAAGAGACAGAAGAGAGCCTTGAGTGGTTGGGAAGGCCTCAGGGGAAAAGGTGAGACCCCGACCTCGCTGGAGGATGGTCATGTGTACAACTAGGAAGGAAGAGAGCTTGTGTAGGCCAGCCGCAGCTTCCCCCGCCCTGTACTGAGAATTGAACTCGGGACCTTGCACTTGCCAGGAGGTGCCATGCCACTGAGCTATAGCCCAGCCCTGCCCTGTTTCTTATTCTCATTATTATTCTTATATATGTTCATTGGTCTCTCAGTATTCTTATTTTTGCTGTTACTTTCTATAGAATTGGCCTGTTAGGGCAGTACTTACTTGCATTACTATTTGTTAGTTAGCTTTTTTAAGTCCAGACTGGTTTTGAACTAGTTACGTGGTTCAGGCCTTTCTCAAACTTGAGATCCTCTTCTGCACTTCTTGGCGCTGGGACGGCAGGCGTGTGCCACCACCTTGCTCACTTCTCAGCTCTCTGTGCCCCTCTGAAGACCCAGCATTTTGGCCCTAGCTTCCCGCTGGTGAAGTGGCCCTTTGCCAGTATTTGTGCTGTCCCTGGGTACAGCCCTGGATGTGTGAGGCGCCACAGCATGGGCAGCTGAGCGGGGAGGACGTAGCCTTCTTACCTGTGGCTCTGGCACAGTACGCCGGCTCCTTCCTGGGTTTCCTGTGGTCGGGGCAGCGAAGGCCAAGGCTGCTGAGTACCAGTTACTGGGTGTCATCTGCTCTGGGCTTGCAAGCAGTGTTAGTGTCAAGACCACCCTAGAAGGCGAGGGGCGCAGGGCCGAAGCGCATGCCCTCCGCTCAGGCCTGCTGTGCCCTTCCTCCTTGGCAGGCGCTGAGCGACCGCTTCAGCGGCGAGATCCCTGATGACCAGATGGCGCACAGCTCCTTTTTCCCAGATGAATACTTCACCTGCTCCTCCGTGTGCCTCAGCTGTGGGTAAGTGTGGCCAGCCTCGCACGCACGTACCAGCACCCCGGGGCTGGATCAGCAGCGATTCTCGGGTTGCAGCCAGCGTCAGAGAAGCCTTAAGGAAGTTTTCAAATAGAGGGTTGGCCTCTGGAGGAGAGTCTTGGACGTGGGGGTCCCGAGAATGTGTGCTTTCAGGGAATTCCCAGGGGCAGCTGCTGCTGCTTCCGAGTGACCACCTGAGTGTGCCGGCCTCAGTGGCACTTGTTGATGCTGTGGAGCCGCAGCCTGGTGAGAGCTGTGTGATGGGCCCGTGCCCTGCGGACACCCTGACCTGGCGCCGTGGATCTGTCTCTGCTCGACTCTGCCGCGTTGTCCACTGTGGCCTGTCCGCCAGAACAGCCCTGGCCTGAGCCCCTCTCGTGAATGGCATTTTGGCCTTGTGCTGGTACTGTGCCGTGCCTGACGTGGTTGAAAAGTCTTGGCTCTCAGTTACACAGTGCGGGTTACAGGAGCGCTGAGGGTTACCTTAGAGTCCAGCTTGGCGGGGAGGGGCTATCTTTTGCCCCTGGGATGTTACTTTGGCTCTCTGTGCGTAGTGTGTGGATCCTCAGCACTGTTGGATCAGTTTTTCCATTCTGACAGCCTTGTCAGGTTTTCCAGAATTTTCCCTTCATTAACACTGTGACATCCTTAAGGCCAGGTCTGTGTGTGCCCTGCCCGGAGGACAGAGCTCACAGTTCGTTTGGAAGTTCTTCTTGTGAGTGTAAGCCTCCCCTTAATGCACTGCCAACATTTTGCCAACTGTTCTATTTTGTTTTATTTTATTTTATTTTAAGACAGGGTCTACGGGTGTTCAGGGTCTCACTACTAGATTGGACTCGTAGTGATCTGCCTGTTCACAGCCTCTGGAGGCGCTGGGATTACGCCACCATGCCGTCTTCAATTGTTCTATTTTGGCACCCAGTTTTGGTTTAACTTTCTATTTCATCCCTTTAGGGTTTTTAATTTCTTGAGAGGTATTCATTTTTGTCTTGGGTCAAGTTCATATCTCTGGCTTTTTCATTCTGCTACAGGCCAGGTGGATTTTCTACGAACAGATTCCTTTTCTCCCCTTTTCCCATTTACAAGGGCATTGTTGTTTTCTGTTTTGCTGTGGATTCCAAGGGGCGGGGCAGGTGGACTTCGGAGGGGAGCTACCTGTTCCATTCCACACTCAAGGCCCAAAGAGTAACCAGGTCTCGCGGCAGCCCTGGCCTAGGGCAGGGCGGGCTTTCCTGTGCATGTGCTGAGCACAGCGCTGAGCCACCATGCTCCCGTTTCTATGTCTCCCTTAGGGCTGGATGTAAGAACAGCATGAACCACGCAAAGGAAGGTGTGCCTCATGAGGCCAAGAGCCGCTGCAGGTACACACACCAGTACGACAACCGCGTGTACACCTGCAAGGTGAGTCTTCCAGCCTTCCTGCTGCTGTGCTGGCCTGCGGGACATACTTGCCTTTGGGAAAGCTGTCTTGGAGTCACCCTTTGATATTCAACCAGAGGTCATCTTTGGAACTTCTCTCTGGTTCTAACCAAAGAACTCCCACCATTTCATCGCTGGAGCCTCTGTTTATTTTTTGAAGCATTTTCGGGCAGTGTACACTAACTGTCACTTTCCTTCAGAGCAGGAGAGCCTCTCGGGAGGTCAGGTTGCTGGATTCCTCCTGTCTGTGATATATGTAGGTTAGAGGTCAGGTTCAGGGCCTGGGCTGGGTACACAGCTCATTGTCCTGGGGGCACTGGCTTCAGAGAAACGAGCTTTCCAAGGTAGCGACTCTGAAGCTAACCCCAGCCAGATGGTCTGTGGGAAGAGGGCCATGAGGAGCCGCGCGTGGGGCCTGGTGACATGAAACGAGCTGATGAGGCGCTCTGTGTTTCAGGCCTGCTATGAGAGAGGCAAGGAAGTGAGTGTTGTGCCCAAGACCTCTGCTTCCACCGACTCACCCTGGATGGGGCTCGCGAAGTACGCCTGGTCTGGGTGAGTGTGGCTGTCCGAGCTGCGGGTGCTGGCGCGGTCCCCAGCACTGCCGTGGCAACGCTGTGCACTCGCCTCCCGCACAGGTACGTGATCGAGTGTCCCAACTGCGGTGTGGTCTACCGGAGCCGGCAGTACTGGTTTGGGAACCAGGACCCTGTGGACACGGTGGTGCGCACTGAGATCGTGCACGTGTGGCCTGGGGTAAGGACCGTGTTTGGTGCCCGCCTTTCTCACACCCTCTTTTTCTGCAGGGCGGGGGTGGATGCCAGCGCCTTGCAGGTGTGTGACAAGCTCTGGCCCTTTCTGAGTATTCAGTTGTCGTGGAGGGAGGACTGGAGCTTCACTGGCAGGAAGGGCAGCCAGGAGCGTCTGTGCTTGGTGGTTCAGAAAGACGTCCCTGTGCAGTGTCCCTGTTGCAGCCCAGTGGCTTTGTTTCTTGCCTGGAGAGCAGGGTCACAACTTTAAGTGAAATAAACTAAAAATCTTCATTGCCCTTTGGCAGATACAGCCCCATGTTTTGTCTTCTTGTTTTCCACATGCATGTTTTGTAGATGTGATTAGAACTCCTTTGCTAATTTGTCTGTTATGGACCCCGCCTGCCACCCTGAAGGAGCCTGCTCAGACCTTGGCGGCTAAGCAGGGTAGGCTGAGGCAGCACTTGGCCGGACGTGAGGCCCTGCTCTTTTGCCTAGGCTGGCTGAGAACTGGGTTTAGGCAGGCCCCTGCTGTCACCTCTTGAGTGGCTGGGACCACAAGCGACCGCCACCACAGTGCACCCAGTCAGAGTTTACATGCTGTTTTTCTGCCTTTTTCTGTGTAACGCATTCTTTGGTTGTGTAGTTTGCTTTGCATTCCCTTAGTTTTGGGTTTGTATTTATTTTTTAATGTATTTGTTTGTTACGGGTTCTCATTATGCAGCTTCAACTCGTAGTGATCCTCCTGTGTTCAGTGTCCCCTGTGTTGGGGTTATAGGCGTGCACCACCATGCCTGGATTCTGTGGCCGGCTCAGCCCACCCTGGGGGTGGGGCTGGCACAGCATGTGCTGGGGATTGAACCGAGGTCCCTGTGCTTGCCTAAGCAGGCACTTTAGTCTGCTGAGCTATCTCGCCAGCCCAGTTTTGGGTCTTTATGCTTTTTATCTTTTTAATTATCAACAAAAGTGCTTTATTGGTCATCTTGTAAGAAGGCCATTTCTTTGTCCTGGGAAATTATCTTAGACTATATTCTAGGAAGTGATAGTATGATAGGCCTTTGTTTTTTAAATTTGATTTTAGAATTTAAGCTATTATACAGATCTGTTTCAGAGGCAGTGGTTTGTTTGGTACTTCCTGCATTGGCCCGCTGTTTGCAGCCAGCCAGGTGGCTTGCACCTGTTGCCCAGATGTTTGTGAGGCTGAGGCAGGAGGATCACTGAGCCTGGAGTTTGGGGCCAGCGTGAGCAACATAGGAAGTGCCCAGCGCAACAGGGACAGGGATGGGCAGAGGACTCAGTCGTTCACAACAGAATCACTTTTCCACTCGCGGAAGCAAGACCAGTAGTTTTCTAAGAGCGCTGTAAGTGAGGAAATGCAGTCTTCATCCAGGAAAACCGCAGCAGTGCACTTCGGGGCTGCTGTCCCTCTGCTGTGCATTCACCAGTTCCTTCTGTCAGGTACTCGCGCCCAGCTTGGGGTCAGATGCTCTGAAAAGCAGCCCTTCGGGGTTCAGGGCTGGCAGGGACTCGGGGAACAGGCACAGTTCTTATACACTGCAGGAGTGGGGTTCCAGGCATGCGGATGCGGAGGCCAGAAAGGAATGGTCGAGGAGGCACCCAGCAAGCCCACCCGGGGCTTCCGCAGGGCGTCGGCTCTTGTGCTGGGGAAGGAAGTCCTGCGCCGAGCAGCTGGGACTCGGTGGGCACAAATCAGTGTTGACAGTTGGGTGCTGTGTGACCTAGAGGCTCTGCCATCGGGGCCTTCCGGTTTCAGCTGGCTGCTAGCTGCTGCTGTCCTTCCTCCCCTCACATGGCACCTGATGGAAGTCTGTGTTTTTGTTTCAGGCCGATGGGTTTTTGAAGGACAACAACAACGCTGCCCAGCGCCTACTGGACGGCGTGAACTTGATGGCCCAGTCGGTGTCAGAGCTTAGCCTGGGGCCCACCAAGGCTGTGACCTCCTGGCTGACAGACCAGATCGCTCCAGCCTACTGGCGGCCCAACTCCCAGATCCTGGTACAGTGGGGCTTAGGCCGCTGCGGGCTGCAGCGGGAGGGTCAGGGGAGCCTCTTGGAGGGGTCACGTTCCTCCTTGTTCACTGACTTCTTTTTATGTCATGCTACGAGCATTGTCGTCGTTGTGGGGGTCTCATTCCTTACCTGTGAGGGCCATGAATGCACCCTGCTGAGTTCTGAGGTCACTGACAGTGTGGAATGAGGGGTGAGCGTTCAGAGGTCATTCTCATCCTCCGCCTATGCGCATCCCTAGGGTGCAGGCCTGCGCGCTGGCTCAGCACACACACGCGGGACGGACTCAGGCCTCCTCCCCGGGCGCCTGTCTAGAACCATCACTGCTAGGGAGACTGGGTCCTGACTGAGCCGAGCCCACCTTTCTGAGTTCCCAGCTGCCCCTGCGGTCTTACTGGCTCTCTGAGCTGTGTGGACACCTGCGATTCCTGCCTCTGCTTTGTTTTGGGCTTGGCACAGAACTGCAACAAGTGTGCGACATCCTTTAAAGACAATGACACTAAGCATCACTGCCGGGCCTGTGGGGAGGGCTTCTGTGACAGCTGTTCATCCAAGACCCGGCCGGTGCCTGAGCGAGGCTGGGGACCTGCGCCTGTGCGCGTGTGTGACAACTGCTATGACACCAGGAATGCCCAGTTAGGTAACGTGGGGCACTGAGAGCTTTGGGGGAGGGGACCCACCTTCCTGTGCACTCACTGGGCTTTGGGACCCGGCCCCAGCCCCAGCCCTTTGTCTCCGAGTTCCTTATGAGCAGAGCCTTGCGCCTGTCTGAACCACACTGATCAGCTCCTCAGGGGAGCGCAGGCGCAGAGAGGTCGCGTTCTGGGAAGCCTCAGTGTTTAGCAGATAGCTTAGGCTGACCCCTGTCTGGGGAAGGTTCTAGATCCTGCTCCCAAACTTCTTGAACTTACTTTGTTTTTGTTCATTTTTGTGGCTGGCTCAGCCCACCCTGGGGGCGGGGCTGGCAAAGCATGTGGTGCTGGGGATTGAACCTCGGTCCCTGCTCTTTGCCTAACATTGTCTAAGCAGGCACTTTGTGAGCCACCTTGTTGGCCCTCGAACTTTGAAAATAGGTTGGCCCCTTTTAAAGAAAAATGGGGGTAAAGAGAGCAGATGCCTGCATGGTGGTCTCAGCCATGGCCCAGATGTTCGCAGTCCCTGTAGGACTCCACAGGGTCCAGGGAGGGCAGTCCACTGGCCACTGCAGTGGCCCGGCTTTTTCTTTGGGAAATGAACTCTTTTTGTCGTCATCCACAGATATTACTGAGGCACAGGCCGATGACGAAGGGGGAACACTCATTGCTCGGAAGGTGGGCGAGGCTGTGCAGAACACCTTGGGAGCCGTGGTGACCGCCATCGACATACCACTAGGTGGGTGGCGCTGTGTCTCGGGCATGCACCTGAGGCTGAAAGGCTTTGGGATGCTGTGGGGACTGTCTGCCAGCCTGTCTGTAGAGCTGAGTGTCTAAGAGTCAATTAAACTCTGCCATTTGCTTGGTTCTGGTGAATCCCTTCCGGCTTCATACTTACCCGGGAGGTTTTCTCCTCTTGTGAAATAAAGTGCTGTGCCTTGAAAATGTTCAGGCCCCTCCACAGCTGTCTTCAGAGTGAAGGCGGCAGGGCCGTGGCTGCCCCGTGCCAGTACCACCACCTGGAGCCGTTCCTCACACCATAGGGCACGGCTGCGGGGCTGGTCTGCACTCCGGCCTGCCCTTGCATGCTGCAGCCTCCTGGGACAGGCGGAGCTGGCCTTAATGAGCCCCAGCCTCCTCCCAGGCCGTGTACTGCCAGGCCTGCTCACATGGCGCTTTCAGTGGTAGTGTGGCTCAGGGCTCTAAGTGCTAGTGTTTTAGGAAACAGGAGGTAGAAGCTGCTAGTCTTGTAGGGCCAGGGCCTGCCAACCGACCGTGCCCTGGAGTCCTGGTGTCCCGGGGCCTGTCTGGATCTGAGCAGGGGGGCAGAAGGGGGAACGCTCGCTAGCAAGCTGTGCCCATCTCTCACCTACACGGCAGCCGCGGTGTTTAGCATCTAAGGCTGCTGCCCAGCTTCTGGTGTGAGGGTTGTGTGTGTCCACACTTGTGGGAAGGACAGGGAAGGAAAGTGACTGCAGGGGGAGGACTGTGGTAGGGTGACGGGCCACATTCAAGGACCTTCGTGGGCAGTGATAGACCTGCTGTGGATCACACTTAGGTACAGCTTAGGAGATTAGCACACGTTAATGCGCTTCTCACTCTGGAATAGGAGTAGATGGGTGTGTGCGGAGCCGGGCCACCCCGCCCAGATGGCTGTCTCTTGTCACCGGTGCTCAGTGAGCAGGAGCCCGTCTGTGGGACAGGCTGTGATCTCTCCCCTCAGGATGAGTGAAGGCACCGCGCGGGGCCAGGCTAGTGCGCCCTGAGCGCGTGCCAGCCAGCGGGGCTCGGCCCGGCTCTCTGTGCTGACCGCCTTCTCCTCCCCGCGCAGGCCTGGTGAAGGATGCAGCCAGGCCGGCCTACTGGGTGCCCGACCACGAGATCCTGCACTGCCACAGCTGCCGCAAGGAGTTCAGCGTGAAGCTCTCCAAGCACCACTGCCGCGCCTGTGGCCAGGGCTTCTGTGACGAGTGCTCCCACGACCGCCGGGCTGTTCCCTCTCGAGGCTGGGACCACCCTGTCCGCGTCTGCTTCAACTGCAATAAAAAACCCGGTGACCTCTAAGCCCAAGTCCCCCACATCCTTCACGATCCTTAGGTTCTCAGGGGTAGAAACTGAAGTCTCAGTGTGATCGCTCTCCTCCCAGCCACCCTGGGTGTCCTCTCCTAAGGCCCCTGTCCTTAGTTGGGGCAGGCCTGGTGGCAGGCCTGAAAGCATCAGCCTCAGGCAGGGGCAGCCTGAGCAGCCCTGTGGCAGCAGGCTGAGCCTGAGCGCATTGCCTTTACTTCAGTTAAAAATATAACGTGGGCCGGGGAGATGGCTCAGCAGCATAAGCGCCTGCCTGGCAAGCGTGAGGTCTTGAGTTTGATTCCCAGTACTATGCGCGCGCGCGCACACACACACACACACACACACACACACACTAAATAGCATATATCCAATAATGTTTGTGAGGGGCTTGAATGTGCCCTGGCTCCCCTGCAGTCCCCAGCAGAGACCTGGTGGCTGTGGTGGCAGGACCTCACCACACCAGGGAGCCAGATGCCTGTGCTGCAGGGCACCTCTTGCCACCCCTTTGCCCTCACCCCCCTTAGCGGCCTGGGTAGAGAGGTGCCCTCACAGGGAGTTTGCTTGGGCCTTGGGGACTGGGTTCCAGGCAGGCCACAGCTCAGGGTGCGGGGCACTCGCGTGAGGTTTGGAGGCTGGGCCTCAGCCCCCAGAAGGGAGGGTGCAGTCAGTGGCTGTGCTGGCCGAGCGGGCCTTCCGGGAGCGCTACCTGCCTGCTCATGTTTCTGTCCCCCTGGGCCTTCCTAGAGGGCTGCACCCCGCTTCTAAATTAAAGTACCCGCACCCTCTCCCCTGCCCCTGGCCCACGATATCCTCCTGGGCATCACACTAGGATTTGTTTTGCTTAAAGCATCTTAATTCTTTGTTCTAAGACACATGACCTCTGCAGCTGTTGGACTGCTGCCCATGAACACCGAGTGGACTGTTAGTTGCTTTTTTTAAGTGTATGTAAAGATCTCAACAGATTATAAAGAAATTCTCTTTGGNAGTCAGATGAGTATTTCTCCTCAAAGCTTGGCTATTCTCATTTGTCCTGACTGGAGAGACTTGTGCTGAAATCCTGTCATCAGGGCGTTTGTCTTCAGTGGCCAAAAAGCAAAACGGTGAAGTTCCTGACGGAGCTGCTTGGGGAGCGCTGCGGAGTGCGCTGGCTGCCACCGTGTCTGCGCCGGGACTGCCTTCCTGCCCCCGCGCCCAGCCCTGAGCCCGCTCTAGAGCTGTGTGTCACCAATTCACCACCATAAAGGAACCTCCCTGCTGACCGACCGTGCACTGTGCTCTTTCCTGACTCGCCATCACCTCGCGCTCGCGCTTCCCGGTGATGGGAGCGTAGCTGGGCCCGCAGAGCGGAGGCAGTCCAGATGCCAGTCTACACTAGTAGCTTTTCCTTATGAGTACTAGAGTTGATGATGCTGCAGGTAAGACCTTTTTTCCTAGAAAAATGGAAACCTTGTTATCCTGTGGAGCTTGGGTTCCACCTCCTGACAGACCCACCAGCGGTCAGGTAGGAAGCGCATACACCCACGTCAGGTTTTCAGCAGCCTGAGCTGGGGCTTCGCGCTTGTTCTGAGTCTTATTTGTAGGTAGTACCTCAGGATCACAGAACCTTGTAGTGACTAGAAGGTGCCTCAGGTCCCACCATGCTGTCAGCCTGGCCCAAAGCTTCCCTCCAGCCCTGTCAGGGCAGGGTGGGGTCAGCGAGGGGCCCTGTGTCAGCCACTTGGAGTCTGTGGCTCCCTCTGGCAGCATATGTGGGGTGTGGGGGATCCTTTCCCACAGGATGAGGTGGGGTATTCTTAATCCGCATCTTCTAGGTTTAAAATGAGTACCGTCACGCTTCATTTGATGGCCAAGTTCTTGTGACTAAGTCTTCAACTGAAATGGCCACTAAGGGACTGTGTACACTGCACGTTACAAAATTCAGAACAAAGAAATGGTCGAAGGAAGCCAACTCTGACGCTGCTTCAGCTTGCACAGCCCCCCCCCCCCCC
>NDGN011468880.1:0-38631 GCA_002564285.1 Tympanoctomys barrerae
GTGGCCAGCTCAGCCCACCAGGGGGCGGGGCTGGCTGGCATGCGGTGCTGGGAGATTGAACCGCGGTCCCTGTGCTTTGCTAAACTTGTTCTCACGCAGGAGAGGACCGAAAGGCCTAAACTTGTTCTTTAGACCACTGGGTGGTCTAGACCACTGAGCCATCTCACCAGCCCAACACATTTTTTTTTTAACAAAACATATTTTAACTCTTTGTCTTCTCCACCCCTTCTTCTAAACTTTCCTCCCCCTATTTACAAAAGCTCTATTTTGAGTTTTTTCTTCTTTTTCTTTAAATCCCATCGTCCCATCTCCACTCTGCTCCCGATTTATCCTCTGAGTTACACATTTTGGAACCACTGTACCAAACTTCAAAAAGATAAACAACAAATCCCTTCTCAAAGCCACAGATCAATTTTGGGGAGCACTGGCACCTTTACCAAACTGTGAGTCCTCCTCTGTGTATGAGGACAGCTCACCATTCACTTGAGCGAATCTTGATAGGGTTTTTTATATATTTTAATGAACAAGTCTTGCATAACTTTTGTTAGATTCACTCCTAGATACAACATAGAGTTCAGTGCCCTAGAAAGGCAACTCTTTAGTAGTCACATCCTTTGTTTCTTGTCGATATACAGACATGTAACTGGTTTTGAAAAACCCTCTTATAAAGCTAATTGTTTTCTGAACCTTCTTTTGGGTTTCCAATTAAATACAGTATAACACATCTCACAACAATGATAACTTATTTCTTCTTTTCTGACCCTCCTGTCACTTTCTTCCTTTACCTTACCAACTAAGGTTTTCTACCACAACACACAAGCAGTTCATTTTGTTTCCTGCAGTATTACGGATGGACCCCAGGGTCTTCACAATAAGCTACATCCCCAGTCCTTCCACCCCTCCCTTTTTGAAACAGAGTCTTAGTCATTCACCAAGATGCCTAAGCTGGGCTCCAATTTGGGGTCCTCCTGCCTTAGCCTCCCAGAGTGCTGGGGTTACAGGCATATGACAGTGGGCTCTCTCATCTTACTTCTCACCTTCAAGGGAACACACACTTTAAGTTTCCCAGCTAGGATACGATGTCTACTTTTGGCTTTTTAGAGATTTTTGATATTAGGTGATGAAAGTTCCCTTCTAGCTAGGATATTTAAAGTAATGTGGATACTGAACTCTACCATACATGCACTTGTTTCTAATGAGAACAGCATAGTTTTGTTCCTCTTTAATATGTTCCCTTTGATAAATTACATTAGTCTATTATTATTGTTATTATTTTGATTTTTTGAGACAGTGTCTTCCTGTGTAGTTTTAGGATGGCCTTGAACTCATTAGATAGCCTAGGCTGGCCTCAAGCCTATAACCCCAGCACTCTGGGAGCCTGAGGCAGGAGGACCCAAAGTTGGAGCCCAGATTGAGCAACTTATGAATGACTAAGACTCTGTTTCAAAAAGGGGTAGAAGGAGGCAATACTCCTGCCTCAGCCTCCCTAGTGCTGGGAAATCTTTAAATATTAAACAGTTGTTAGGTCTCTAGGGTAAACTAGATTTGGTTAAGTATTATCTTTTAAAACATTGCTGGATTCAATTTGCTAATATTTTATTTGGAAGTTTTGTATTTATATCCACGATTAAGAATGTTTTACAGTTCTGGAATTTTTTTGAACTGCCTTTGTCAGGTTTTGATACTAAGATAATCCTAGAGATGAGAAGTTTTCCCGCTTTCCCATTCTCTTAAGTAATTTGAAGGTTGAAATATTTGCCCCTTGGATACTTTCTAAAGACTTACCAATAACACCATCAAAGCCCGGCATTTTTTTTTGTGGGAGAATTTTTGTTCTTCATTTAATTTCCTTAATTATAGAAATATTTGGATTTTGTATTTCTTCTTGCATGAATTTTTAAAGTTAAATTCTAAAACCGAATACATCTTACTAAATTTTTAAAATGTATCAGCATAAAACTATTCGTACTATTTTCCTACCATCTGTTTAATTTCTGTGGTACACAGGTCTGTTCTTCAACCGTTTATTTTTCTATTTCATGAATTTCCTCTCTTTATCATTGTTTATTTTTCTTTACTTTTTACTTTCCTTAGATTTACTGGGTTCTTTTTTTTTTTTTAGCTTAAGTCAGACACTTGGCACGTTAACTCTGAGCCTCTTCTTTCCCCTCACTGTATTCCCCCGCATACATTTTCCCTTTAAAGACTCTTTTAGCTTTTATTCCTCAGGTTTCTGGTGTGAGACATTTTCTTTCTTTCTTTTTTTGTATTTTAGGGGAGGGTGTTCAGGGTCTCACTAATAGATCGGACTCTAGTGATGTGCCAGTTTACAGCCTCCCTAGAGCTGGGATTACAGGGTGCGCCCCCACACCCAGTCTCAGTCGCCATCTCAGCGCACCCCGGGGGCGGGGCCGGCACGGCAGACCCAGGGATGGAACCCGGCCCTGCATCTACCTGCAGGCACTGTAATCCGCTGAGCTATTTGGCCAGCCAGAGACCACATTTTCTAATTGTGTTTTGACACCTTAATGAGTTAAATCTTCCCTCTTGTCCACACTTCTGAAGACTTCCCCATTATCTTGTTATTGTAATGGTCGGGTAATAGGGCATTTGCAACACGCACTACACTGCACGCCTCGTTCTTTAGTGATGCTCTGCTGAGATCCAGTGGGTCAGAGCTCTCGACTGTGTGGTTTACATTTTCTAGAACATTACTGATTTTCAGACCAGTTGGTTTATCAACTAATCGAGTTATATGAAAACATCGCAATATAAAGGTACATTTATTCTTGTTTTTCTTTGTAAATCTGTTAAATCTTTAACAAAATATTATATATGCTATCGAAACAACAGATTGAGTACTTTTCTGGTGAATATTCAGCTATGTGGTTATATTTATCCCTTAATAAGCTTTTTAAATTTTTAACCTGAAAATCATCACTTGTTGGATTTTTTTTCTTTCAGATGGTATTTCCCTGGTACAACTTTCCTCAACCTTTTCTTCCATCTACCCATATCTTATGTTCTAGATCCACCTCTGTAATTAATTAATTTTTTGGAGACAGGACCTCACTATGCAGTTTGGACTGGTCTTGTGCTCATTTTTATAGGCTCCAGGCTGGTCTTGAATTCATAGAGATCCTCCTGGATCAACCTCCCAGTGCTAGGATTCCAGGCCTGGGCCACCACACCAGGTCCATGTCTGGCTGGTCATCTCAGCACCTCCTGGGCCCCGCCCCACACAGTGGCAGTGGTGCTCCCGTGAGCTCCTCTCCCTGGCACCACACAGGTCCTTTGTTAGTCCACTGGGCCCTGCTTCACCTGGTCCTTGGATGCTCCATCTCAATAGTTGCCTCCTCGATGGGCTTTCCTGCCTGCCTGCCTTTCCAAAATCAGCATCCCTCAGGGCATGAGCTCACGCTGTTTCCTCTACCTAGTGTCCCTCCAGTGCACACCCAAAGGCACATTCCTGGTCCTTGAGGCCTTTTTTTTTTTTTTAAAGACAAAGTCTCATAATGTGTTCAGGCTGGCCTTGAACTCAAGATAATCCTCCTGCCTCAGCCTCCCAAGTGCTGGGATTACAGGCATGCTCCATCATACCCAGAGCTCTTCAGGACTTAAAGGATACTTCCCCAATAACTCTAGTTAGAGCAGTGTACTTCCCCCAGTTGTGTGAAAGTAAGTTCTCAGTGTGTTCATCTGACCATCAGCTTTCCCTGATCAGAAAAGATGGAGATTTCCCCCGACTTCCGTGCCAGTACACAGGCCCAAACCTCAAACCGTGTGAACATATAACCGCAGCTGTTTATACCCCCATTGTCTGAAGTGAATAAAATAAATACAATTTTAAAAATGTAATTTAAACATTACTAAATGCAAAGACTTTGTCTCTCAGATTTGTTGCAAGGCCCTTCCAGTGGGCAGGGGGCCTGGTGTTCTCTTACAGCAATGTTCTGGTTTGAGAAGGGAAGTGGACGAGTCCATTTATTTATATCCTGAGTGACAGCCGTGGAGAGGGACAGCTGGGGCATGAGGGCCAACCTGCTGCCCCCACCTCCCTGGCACGGCTCCAACACGGGCACAAGAGCGGCAGATCTATTTCATGAAACCCTGCCTGGGTGACACAAAGGCGCCGGGCACAGCTGCAAGGGGTCTGTTCTGAGCAAGGGCAGCCTCCGAGTCCCTCTGAAATGCAGCTGGCGGGGGCCAGGCCTAGTGGCCGCAGCAGCCCCGTGACTGCACTCCTCCCAGAAGCCCTTGCTCGCTGGGGAAACGAACAGCGGCAGCCCCCAGTTCCAAGAAGGTCAAAGGCAACACGACCCTGCAGGTCCGCAGTCAAGGGAGGAGTGCTATTCTATTTGCAAATGAGTGTTTAATAATTTTATTAAAGTGCTAGAGTTCTGGTATTTTTATACAATAAGCATAATTCTAAAAAATACGTATGACACTTCTGAAAAAATATTTAACTATTAGAAACTTGTTAGAACACTATGGTGCCTCTTATTCTGGTTCATTTTTTAATTTCAATAAACTAAAAAACGAACACGGTAAAATTATATCATGCCTAAAGTTACACCACACAGCAAACACACACGGATATTTTTGGACAACTTAAATGATACTCAGTGAAAAATATTTCTTTTTGTAACTGCATTTTGATAGTAGATGTTTTAAAAGAAGACCATTTATTTAACGTATCTGACAGCTCTCTTACATGAGGATGCTTAATAACTACCCTTTTATGAAAATTAAAAACTGCAAGCCTGATCTAATTCAAAGTTCATGAGATCTAATTCCATGATTTATCATTCTGGTTTTGAAGCCTAATCCACTCAAGTATATTCAATATATTTCTGTCTGTATATAAAATCTAGATTAAGAGACCACTCAAACATTGTAAGGAAGGGAACTCAGTTCAGTGAAAGCCTCCTCCCTCCCTTGTTTGGTGCTGACGATAAAACCAGGAGCCTGCTCTCTCGCACTGTGCTGTGCACCGAGGGCTAAGTGGCTTGGAGCTGCTCGCAGCTTTGAAACTTAAAAAAAAATTATTTTGAGTAGAGTCTCATGAGGGCAGGTAGGACTGGAATTTGCAATCCTGCTCTTCCTGCCTCAGCCTCCTGCAGTGTTGGGATCACATGCATGTCACTGGGGCTGGCTAACTTTACTTTCTTAAAAAGATTTAATTTCTTTAGTGAGTACCTGGAAATGAAGAGTGGCAGAGTCAAACAGTGCTGTGTGGCTTCACCTGGCATCTGCTGCGCCCTAGTCTCTCACCACCTGGCTGTTTAAGGGTTTTCTACACAGCTTTGAGTCCAGAAGAGCACATTAATGTAGGGAGGCATCTTATCTATTATAAAATAACATTCAGCCTGAAAAATTAGAACACTAGGAAGTTAGTGTTGGACACCAGTTTTTGCCTGAAGATCTGAGGAGCAGACTGCCAGCTATTGGGGAAATTTGGAAGGAAATGAAGGGACTCAGACTAGGGACTTCAACACTTTGTTTTGGAGAATAATGTATCGTAAAAAATACATCTTATGTGGCTACTGAACACACATATGAATATCTTCATGACTTAAATAGAAGCCTCACACTCGATTTACTGTGCGTGGGTCCTGGTGTTTTTCTTTCTATTCCATTCTATTCCCCTGGGGTGGGGGTCGCTGCTCAATCAGCTCTGCACTGTAACACAGACACGCTCCAACTCTGGGTTGTTGGCTGATTTCCACTGCAACTGGGTTCAAATAACCAATGAGAAGTTACTGAAGGCACAGCTCAGAAGGGCCATGGGCCGCTGGCTCCAGGGAGCCAGGATGTGACCTGCTAAACTGATTCAGTGACTCACGACTAGGTCATAACCCATGGTTTAAAATCCACTGTGAGAAGGCAGACTGTCAAATTCCTCACTAGTTCATAGGAAGGTGAGAGGAGTGATATCTCCTGTTTGCAGGAGTCCTGAACAGGCAGGGATGTCCCATTCCTAGACGCCAGAGGGGAGAAACATGTTGCGGGAGGCCCCCAAACAGACTGTCCTGAGAAGCCGAGGGTCAGCAATGACCACAGGGGACCTGCAGTCTCTGAGCTTCAGGTTCTTCCTCTGTGATATGGAAAGCGGTATCTGTACTTCACGTGCTTCACAGATTGATTGAGAGCCACACGAAAACGGTGCATTCTAAAGGATACTACAGGGCACTGTCAGGTGAAAATGGCTTAACAAAATTTTATTCTCAGGCTATTAAAAAACCATCATTGTCAACCTTAGAGCTCAGCCATTGTGTCTGCATGTGGTCACTGTAAGGCCACCTCCTGGGGTCTCCCCTGTGTCTTTTCCTCCTCCTCAGTCTCCCGAGTGGTGCTGCTCTTCCTTATTCTCCTTCCTGGGAGAATTTATCCACTCGCAGTTTCACAGCTATCTTTCTCAGGATGTGGCGGAGCCACACACCAAGCTCTGACTTCTGGGATTGGGAACACGCCTGAGTTACCACTCAGCTATCAATCAAACTTGACTTTGAAAACGCGGACAGGATTCTCTGTCCCATTCATCCCCAAAACTAATGCTGTCAGAAGCACTACTGCTATCTGAGTTATGAGGTATAATTTCAAAACTACTGGTGGTCCATGCATGATTGTCTCATTGGGCAGTCTTTTATTAATTTTATTGGTAAAAAGACTGATAAGAGTGATCAGGTCTGTTTGTACCACCTAGGGTGTGGTGGGACAGTCATGCATATACCATCAGTGGTTCAGGCTGGTGGGAATGTGTTAAAATTATCTCAAACACATTAGGACTGCTATCAAAAAATAGGAGGTAGTAAATATTGGCAAGGATGCAGAGAAACAGGACCCATGTGTGCTGAGGGTGGGAGTATAAAGTGGCGTAGTTCCTGTGGGCAATAGACCCTTGAAAAAAACCAGAGAATTATCACATGATCCAGTAATTCTACTTCGGGGCAATCACTAAAAGGAAGGAAAGCAGAGACCTGAACATTTGTACAACCACGATCATAACAGCATTAGTCACAATAATAAAAAAGTAGAAGCAACCCATGTGGCACTGAGGCAGCAGACAAGGACTAGCAGATGGCTGCTGTCGCTCATAGAGCTCCAGGACACCCCCCCTCCGCACTTGCTGCCAGTCAGAAAATGCCATCTTCAATTCTTCTGGCACAAGGTCACTCAGGGCTTTGAGAGAGTGGCCTGGATCTGACGTGGAGGATGTAAACAGGCCTCACCGTGCAGCTCACAGCCACTGCGAGCCCGGTGCAGAGCCTCCTCCTTGCCTCCTTTAATTGGCCCAAACTCACTGTACAGACCACTTCTTTCTCTCCCTATAATATCTCCAATAAATGTAAAGTCATGTTACCTGCTGGGCATTTTCTTGCCCAATTGTTTCTTCACAACAAGAACCTGGAAAGGCCTAGATCCTGCTGAATATATATCTATATATCTCTATCTCTATCTATCTATCTATCTATCTATCTATCTATCTATCTATCTATCTATCAGAATATTATTCAGCCTTAAGAAGGAAGGAAATTCTGACATGATACAACACAGAACCTTGAGAACATCATATTACAACATTTATTTTAACCATTTTCACATGTGCAGCTCGAAGATGGGAAGCACATTCATACTGCTACCCAGCCATCACTGCCACCCACTCCAGAACACAACCACAGCGCCTTACCCACTAAGCAGGAACTTCTTATCCACCTTAGTTCCTGGTCCACCATTCAACTTCCGTTACAATTTGACTATGCTCTGGAACCTCAAATAAGTGGAGCCATACAGTATTTTTCCTTTTGTGACTGGTTTATTCATTTAGTGTGATGTTCTCAAGGTTCTGCATTTTTAATTATAGTAACAGACACTCAGCTATCATTTATTTGACTCCAGGCATTACACGAAATGTTTATTGCAGGTACTGCCATATTTAACCCTGTATTAGTGGGGAAATTTATTTTTGTTCTTGTCCCTATCTGCTTCTGGTTTCCTTCACTTCCTCTGCGAAATCACCCCTCTTCTTCTTTCACTCCAACCCGGAAACAGTGGCCAGGCCACCGACACTGCTGCCATAGGCTGGAGATCATGAACACTGGTAGACAACTTAGAGCTGGCCAAACAAAGTCTAGCGACGTCTTTCAGAGGCAGTCTTGTCATTTGAGCCAAGTCAGTCACAGTTCTTCCTTGGGGGAGCTTTCTACGAAAGAGGGCGAGAAGGCGCTCTGGACTTTCTGTTGCTAGGCTGGCTGAGTGAGGCTGGAGCTGCCGGTACCACACACCTCCATCTGACCGTGGCACAGTGAAGAAGCCACACAAAGCAAGGCATGGGGGGGCCGGGAAGGCTGTGGGAAGGGGCGAAGAAAGATGGGAAGAAAGAGTAGGAGGCAAGGAGACAGGGAGAAGAAGGAGCTGACCACGCCTAGTTCTCATAGCCATCTCTGGCATGTCAGTTTTGAGTCAGCAAAAAAGGGGCACTCTTTTCCTAAGAGTGGGGTTCAGTTTCTTGCAATCAAATATATTCTGGACAGCACTGATGGACACCCAAATGTCAAGACTATTAGAGTAAAGATAAAAGGTGAGGTTCTAAAAGTGAATAAAATATTAAGATGAGCCCAGAGAAAGAAAATACAAGCAAAACCCAAAGGCAGAACTGGCCCAGTGTGCTCCAGCGCAAAAGGAGCCATCCTAGCCTTTGCTGGAGCAAACTGCTAGCTGGCGTCTGGTCATAAACTAATCTTAGAACTCCCTGTTTTTTTAAAAGAGCACCTTCTGGGTGGTGGCACACGCCTGTAATCCCAGCATGTGGGAGGCTGAGGCAGGAAGATCACCACAAGTTCAAAGCCATTGTGGGCTATACGGTAAATTCAAGGTCAGTCTTGAACATAGATCTCGTCTCAAAAAATGAACCCAAAAACAAAAATAGAGCAAAACAAAATAAAAAATAAAAATGAAATATAAAAAGTTAGAGAAATACATATATATATCTCAGCTGAAAAATAAAGCAGTAAGAAATATTTTATATGATTGCTTTCATTAATAAGTGAAAATTATGTAAAAATTATGGTACTTGGTAAAGAGCAAGTAAGAACTACTATCAAGATAGTTGAATTTTGTAAAAAAATTATAATGACAAAAAGGAGCAAGAACTGGAAAACAAATGATTATGTCAAAGGATAGAACATCAATGTAAGATTATATATAATAATTTAAATTTCATTTCCTTTTTCCTTAAAAAAATTCTCTATTTGCGCTGTGTAAAAGTAACCCATTCATAAACTTTTAAAGAAGGGAAAGGAAAAAGAAGCAACACAGGGGAGACTAATGAGGAGGTTGCAACTCACTATGAGCCTCCTCAACAAGCCCAAGAGCGAGATGACCCCAGAGGAGCTGCAGAAGCGGGAGGAGGAGGAATTTAACACGGGTCCACTTTCTGGGCTGACCCAGTCAGTCAAGAACAACACCCAGGTGCTCATCAACTGCCACAACAAGAAGAAACTCCGAGGCTGGGTGAAGTCACTGCAACATGGTGCTGGAGAATGTGAAGGAGATGTAGACTGAGGTCTCCAAGAACAGCAAGGACAAGTCCAAACTGGCCAACAAGGACCGCTACATCTCCAAGGTGTTCCTGCGCAGGGACTCAGTCATCATGGTGCTGCAGAACCCGCTTATCACTGGCAAGTGGGGGCCACCTCCCTGCTGTCAGGACCCGCTCCTGCCACTTGAAGACCTGTCCTTCATCACTGTACTGATAATAAAGTACTATGTGTTTTTTTTTAAAGAAAGAAATCAATGCTACCAAAGGTCTCTAGCTTAGGGGCAGCTGCCAGCCCTGCTCTGCCCAAGCCCTGCATATGAGCGTTTCTTGGGACACTCTGCACATACCAATGTCCATTCTTCCTCCCCTCTGTGTACAAATGGGAACAAAACACTGGACTCTGTTTCTGCATCTTTTACCTAACCATATTATTGCAAAAACTGTTCCTTATCCTCAGAAACGCATACTTCAAGGAACTGTCCAGTTCATCCATAGCGCAGGCTTGGGTCTGTAAGACCCTGTCATTCTCTTCCTCGGTTCTGCAGCTCTTTGTAAGGAAAACCAAAACAGAGACTATGCTCAGTATGTCTGTGACCAGGAGATAACAGGAAACAGCTTCTTCCTCTTCTTCAAAAAAAGCCCACCCAGAAGAGAGGTCCAGGAGAGCAGAAGTTGAATCACTGGAATGTAATCTACTTGGATGTGCTACATCTCAGAGAGCGCTGAAAGGGCAGGGGGTTTCTCTCAGAGCACCCTCACATGAGAATCCCCAAGGAGGTCTGTTGGAGAAAAGAAGTGTGACCACGCTCGGGAATACTGACAGCTCTATCACGTAGACCCTGCCGCTCAGACAAGCATGAGACCATCAAGCTGACGGTGCCGCTAACATTAGAAGCTGTAGCTACTGGGAACTGAGTGTACTTCCGAGGGAAATTGGATGTCAGCTTGCTATCACCACAAGGCAGATGTCCTCTGTGTCCTTTTCCTAAAGTGGGTTAGTGCCACAACCACAGTCTTCCTCAGGTAAAGTTCTTCCTATAAGTTCTCTCAGGTCTCCTGCTGTTTTATAGCTGTCACTAATGAATCCATACAGCCCCTTTACCATCTTTATTCCTCTCCCCAGGATTTTCTAAACCAACTCCTCTCTGGGGACTATGGAGCTCTGAACACCCCTCAGTGGCCTCTCTCATTTTGCCCCATCTGTGACCACAAAGGGCTCACATGGTCTGAGTGTCCATCAGACCAACCTCTTGACTTGTGCTCCATCAGACAAGATTCTGCTGAAGTTTGTTTTATGAAAGATATAAATTTCACTTGCTATGCATCAAATTCCACCAGGCTGCACTTTCTAACCTAGGATGCTCCTCTCTGCTCCTCACTTCCGGCACCAGGCACCGTGCACCCTGCCTGAGGATCACCGGATTAGACGTGACTTAAGGAGACACTGTACCATTGTTTTTCACTTCTAGTAGTCTCCAGAAGGTTCTTCTTTACTCTTAGAGAACCTTACCCTAAATGACAAAATGTTACCTCTTCCAGATTGTTAACAGTTAGAAAGGTAATCTGACCTACAGATTAAGTTAGTCAGGGTGTCTATACATTTGGTGAGTCTTTTTTTCTTCCTGTTCTCCTTCCTTTGCTTCCTTCCTTCATTTCTTTCTGCTCCCCTCCCCTCTCCTTTCCTCTCCTTCTTTGCAGTAGGGATTGAGCCTAGGTCCTCCACTGTGAGCTACAGCCCCAGCCTTTAAAAATTTTTTCTACCTTGAAACAAGGTCTTACTACATTGCCCAAGGAGGCTCGAACTTGCAGTCTTCCTGTCTTGGCCCCTGTTCCCCAAAGTGCTGGGGTTACGGGCATGCACCACCTTGCCTGGTTCATTTCTTAATGTTCTTTCTTTCTTTCTTTCTTCCTTCCTTCCCTTTTTTTTTTTTTCTTTTTTTGGTCTTTTTNTTTCTTTCTTCCTTCCTTCCCTTTTTTTTTTTTTTCTTTTTTTGGTCTTTTTTGATTTGTTTGTTTTTGCAGTACTGGGGATTGAACTCAGGATCCTGTATCTCCCTGGTCCTTTCTTAATGCTTTTTAAAGCATTTTGTTAAAAGCATTTTTGTTTAAGCAAAACAAAAAATGGAAATACAACCAGGACACCCTGTGAGATGGCCTTTGGTGAGTCCTATAATTTCCCTTAAGTCATTCCTACACCATTAACGGTTGCCTGGACTGAATGACTTCGAAGAGAATATACATGAAGTACTATGGGATGCTGCTCACAGGTTAGGTTGTAAAGAGGTCATGGCAACTGGCTATGGGCTGTCTCACCGTCTCATGGTTTGGCTGTCCAGGGGAGGCCAGCTGTCCTGTCACAAGGCAGCTGTATTAGTTCACTACGGCTGCCATAACAGCTGGGCCTCAATGCTTGGCTCCCACACTGGGCCGTCTTCACAGGGTCATACCTCTGTGCACACATCCCTCACATCTCTGTGTGCAAATTTCTTCTTGGAAGAGGTCAGGCTGGGTTGGGGTCCAGTCTGTTAGCCTCATTTTAACTTAATCACCTCCATAAAGGTGTCTCTCTCAACACAGTCACATTCTTAAGTACTGCGGTTAGGGTGTCAAGATAGGAATTTTGGGAGGACAGAAGTGAGTTGGTAAAAGGAGCCTTTGGAGAAGCGCAAGTGGAAAGAGGCTCACTAACAACCACCAGGTGAGCTGGACGCACAGGAACTGGGGTTCACCCTTCAGATGGGATCACAGGTCCCAGCGGACAACTTCCTGAAACCCTAGGGGAATCTTTGAACAGAGGTACTCAGCAGCTATAAAGCTTGACCTATAGAAAGTGTGACATAATACTAGGTGTTGGTAAAGACAAGGGTTTGGGGGAGAAATTTATGCAGCAAAAGAAAAACTAGTATAATAAGCTCACCCTATCAACAAAGAAAAACCTACATTAACTGGAATGCTTGCACAAAGAACAGTATGGCAACTCGAACTTTTGTGTTAAATGGGGGTAAGGCCAAATATTTCTTTGTTTTATGCCTTGCTATAAATGAATCATTGTATTTTTCTGCCAAAAGTAACTGGGTCTTGATGAATGAGGATTTTCACCATCTAGTGTCACTTCATAGTTAAAAATAAAAGCCAACAAGTCCATTTTCACACACAACCCTATGGAGGCATAACTTTTTTATTTATCTATTTTTGCTAGACTGGAGATTGAAGGTAGGGTGTGCTACCAGGTATCTGAGTGGTAGCTCCAGGCCTTTTTTGTATCACTTAAAGTATTTTTCTTATTGAGACAGGCATGATTGATACATTGCCTCAACTTGAGAAGTCCAGAAGTTAAAAGTAACTCAGCAGTCCTATATCCTCTGGTGTAGAGGACAGGCCTTTACCTCTAGGGTGTTGTTCATTATGTCAGCTTGAGAAGGTTAGAAGTTTAACTAAGTGAGCTAGCAGGGGGCCAGGTTCCTCACTTTGTAAAATCCTGAGGGTATATTAAAAGGAGGGCAGGGAGATGGTGTGAGTGCTGCAACCACCTGTGGGGAAGGCAGAGCAGCCAGCACACAATATAAGGGAGGAAAAGAGGCCTCTCTCTCCCCTTTGCTATTGTTGCTTTCTCTGTCTTCTGCTGCTTTGAAGTGTAGCCGCTTTGCCTTGGAGCCAGCTGAGTATGGACGGAAACCTCCATAAACAGCGAGCTAAATAAACCTTGCCTTCCTTAACTTTGGGTGTCAGGTATTCTGCCCCAGCAAGGAGAGAAAAGAAACCAACACAGACAGTTTTGCTACGTGGCTCAGGATGGCGCTGAACTCACTGTGTAGCCAGGATGGCCTGGAACTCATCTTCCTGCCCAGCTCTCAGGAGCTGGGGTTACAGGTGTGCACTGCCTGCCTGCCTGCCTGCCTGTTTGCTCATTTGCTGGTTTACATGCTTGGTTATTTATTTCATTTATCTATTTATTTAGCCAGCTAGCAATGCTGCGAGTGTTGCACTGAGCAATGTCCTTCGCCTTTTTAAAATTTTTGAGACATAGTGTTGCTAAATTGATAGCTGACTTGGCTGGACTTGCACTTGTTTGTGATCCTCTTGCCTCAGCCTCCCAGAGTACTCAGACTGCAGGTGTGCATCATAAAATGTTCCATTTAATTTTGAGACAGGTGGTGGCTAAATTGTCTGGGCTAGCCTTGAACTTGTAATCCTAATGCCTCAAGTGGCCAAGGAGCTAAGACTGTAGATGTATGCCACTATATTTGGAAAACTTTAGGTTTCTCTTTTCCTCGTGGCACTGAGGATTGATCAGGCACTCACTAGGTAAACATTCTACCACTGAGTTACAGCCCTAGCCCGAAGTAGTTACAGCCACTTTAGTTCTGGGGTGAGCAAAGCACCTAATGGCAGGCCTTAAAAATATTTCTAAATGCAAGTATTTCCACTAGACAACGACAAGGCTAAGTCTAGGGAGGTCAGATTGTGTAGGAGTGCATAGCTGGTATGTGGCAGGTGTGATGGTAGAAGCCAGGGTGTACCATCTCACATGTTTGCTTTTCTTCCTTGAAAACATTTAAACAAATAAGTACAACTACAAAATGATTAACATAAAAGCATGCGTACATGCATATACTCTTGCTGATTGATGGGTCAGTTCTAGATCTGTACTTTAACGGCCAATGAGGAATAGGTTGAATAGCTTTAGCTCATTAAAGAGAAGGGCACGAGGATCACAAACAAGTTCAAGTCCAGCCAAGGCAGTTTATCAACTTAGCAGCACTGGGTATCTATCTCTTACAAAGGTCTGACAATGAATAAACACTAAGACAACAATATGCAATGTATTTATTATTGAAACTGTGCTAGTAATTGGTTTTGAAACTGTCTCATTCCTATTTGTTTCTCAATAAAATTATTTTTTAAAATCCCACAAAAGTCTGGGAGGCTGAAATAGTGCTGCCCTTAGTAACAGGAAAACGCTAACTGTAAAGAAGTAATGGAGGGGCCTGTGAGATGGCTCAGTGGACCAAGCGCCTACTTAGGCAAGCACAGGGACTGTGGTTCTATCCCAGCACCACATGCCACACCGGCCCCACCCCTGGGTGCTCCGAGTTGGCCACCTATACTGGGCATGGTGGCACACAGCTGTAATCCCAGCGCTGGGGACACTGAAAACAGGAGGATCACTAAGAGTCCCAACTGCATAGTGAGACCCTGTAGCAAATACATTAAAAAAAAGAAAAAAGAAAAGTAATGGAGAGCCAGGGACACAGCTCAGCAGCACAGCACCTGCCTGGCAAATGCAAGGTCCCAAGGTCAATTCAAGTACCAATAAATAAATAAATGGGGTAATAAAGTTTGTTTCCTCTTAGAACTATTAAGAGGCAAAAAGTTATTAAAATATCTTTAATTTATAGGATCTGAACATGGCATAGTTGATTGTAGTACTATCAGGAGACTTATTTAGTGAATGCTGGCTCTTATAGTAGCAACAGAAATTTATCTTTCTTTCCACACTCACTGAGTATCTACTATATGCCAAGTACTGTGAAAAGTACTGGTGATATAGACCTAAATGACATAATTCCTAGTCCTTTGAACAATTTATTCTTTATTGTTATATTAATACTCTTTAAAAATTTATTATTTTTTAAATGTATTTGGTTGCTCTAGGGTCTGACTATACAGCTTGGACTCATGGTGATCCTCCTGCTTTCAGCTTCCCCAGTGCTGGCCTAACAGGCATGCACCACTATGCCCAGACTCTGGCTGGCTCAGCCTCTCCTGGGGGATCAAACTGTAGTCCCTGCACTTGCCTAAGCAGGCACTTTAGTCCACTGAGCTATCTCGCTAGCCCCTGGATTATTTTTATGCTATACACAAGGACATTTATTATGCTGAGCTGGCACATGTACATAACAGATTTTAGCAAACTGTATTCCAGAGGAAGGCCAGGGGTGCTACAGGGGCTGATGGGAAGAGATAGGGTCTCTAGGCACAGGAAACACCTTGTGAAATGGCATGGAAGTGTGAGACAGCAGGACACACAGCCCAGATGGGTGGAATTTAAAGGTGTGTGGAGGGGTGAGAATGGGTCGGGAGGGCAGTAGGCCAGGAAGGGCGCTGGTAAGCCAAGGTTAGGGTTGCCCTCTAAAGGGAGTCTGGAAGACTGTTTAGTGGGGAAACATCATTATCGCTGCAGCTGTCTTGGGAGAGATCACTGGAAGAGCAGTGAGGAGGATGTTGGGGAGCAGCCCCGGCTGAGGAGATTGCACAGAACACACTACAGAGGTTCAGCCCAAAAGTGATGTGGCCCAGCTCTGGCACTGGATATGAATGCAACTGAATTTAGCATCCAAGAGACACTTAAAGGGACAAGTCTAACAACTGATACCACCTGAGTATGTGGGCTGAGAGGAGGTGACTCGGAACAATCACAGGAGAAGCGAGTGTCTGGGCAGATGACAAGATCAGTGTGGCCGCCTTACACCTGAGAGGCTGGTGCACTGTACGGGACAGATGGCTGGAGGTGCCCGGACACACAGGTGCACAAGAAGTGTGGGCTGGAAGGGCCGCTGCGTGGGCTTTATGGTGTGGTGCCTGCCCTGCCCTGGGCAGTGCCCAACAGCCCGGAAGTCCTGTGTGATGGCTGTGGCAGGAGGTGCTGGTGTGGAGCTGCCCTGTAGGGAGGCCAGTGGGAGGTAAGGGAGAGGAACCAAAACAGCAGCCTAGAGGATGACATACGCAGGAAGCAGAGGACGAGGAGCTTTATTAGAGAGACTAGGGAGATGCAGCCAGAGAGGTGCAAGGAGAGATGCCCAAGCTACCCAGTGTCTGCTGCAGACGGACACTCCCCCTTCTCTTTCCTCCTTTTCATTATTCCTTCCTCCTCTCTGGTGTTCTGACAGGCTAAACTTAAAGTCGCTATGTAACCCAGGCTGGCCTCCAACATGCAGAAATGCTTGTACTAGGATTACAGGCGTGTGCCACCATGCCCAGCTCTTGAAGACCAACTTTAAACATTTTTTTATTTTAATGTATTTAGTCCAGGGTCTACAGGCTGACCTTAGAATTTAATTTTTGCCTCAATATTTATAATAGGTAAAATTCTATTTTCTCATGGTACTATGAAACCACTTTCTTTGCTGGTCCTATTTTCACATTTCCCTTTCTGATAACTCCCAATCAATTCCCGATCTAGTTGTTCTTTCAATTCCTTGTTCTCTGCATTTTCTCAGTAGATAATTAATAATATGTACTAACGTTTGTCAGAGTAAGAATTTTCAATCATTCTTTGCCTTACTCTAAAATTTGAAATTTCATTACACACACACACACACACACACACACTCACACACTAGGGGCCTTTGATTTAATTTTGTTATTTCTTTTGTGCACTGAATATAGCGCTGAGTATAATTAATTCACAGAATAATTAATTGACCCACATGCCCAAAGGCCACCTGAAGGGTGAAGGAGAAAACAGAAGTCCCCAAATTCCTTTTTCCAACTCCAACTGTGACACTGTATTGGTCTGAATAATAGCTTTGACTCTTCAGTTCAGTTTTCAAAACCAGAAGTCACCTTGTCACATATGAAATTATTTTTCTTTTTCCCAAGAATGAGATTTGAAAGCTGTAAAGCTACTTAAAGCTAGGAATGGTAAGCACAGCATGTGATAGATTATAGATCTGTAGCATTTTGTTTTGAAGTTGAACCTCATTTCTCAAAATGTCAAAATATCATTCAGCATTATAAGAAAAATGGTTCCAGGTGAGATAAATTTGAGAAATGCTGAGTTAAGACTATGTTTTTTCATTGATATGTTGCTTTATTTTTTTCTTTTTTAAATGTATTTAGTACAGGGTCTACAGGGTCTCACTATATAGATTGGACTTGTAAGTGATTCTTCTGTTTTCAGCCTCCCAAGCGCTGGGATTATAGGTGCACTGTCACACCCAGTCTCAAGTGCCATTTCAGTGTGTCTTGGAGGGTGGGGCTGGCACGGCACGCTGGGGATCGAACCCCGAGTCCCTCGATGTGTTTCTTTAAATGATAGTCTTTTTTTGTTTGTTTTTTGAGACAAGGTCTCACTATGTATTTCAGGTTGGCCTTGAACTTGACTGTGTAACGCATACTGGCCTCAAACTCACATCGATCCTCCTGCCACAGCCCTGCCAGTGGCGAGATTGTCGGCGTCCACCAGCACACCTGTTTCTAAGATGAGTCTTTAGGAAGTATATAAGGTA
Organism: Tympanoctomys barrerae; assembly: GCA_002564285.1. Taxonomy (NCBI): domain Eukaryota; kingdom Metazoa; phylum Chordata; class Mammalia; order Rodentia; family Octodontidae; genus Tympanoctomys; species Tympanoctomys barrerae. The sequence goes on from NDGN011468880.1 coordinate 17,773, forward strand.
AACAGCACTTTTCAGACTTATTTCACAATGAAGGGTTTATATAATAAATATGTTTCAGAAAATACTGATCTAGTTTTATAGCTGAGGACCTGGAGCCCCAAGAGGTTGGTGAGGTGTCCAACATCACATACTAGTTGCAAACCTGAGACGTGAGACAGTCTCATTTTGTGACCACACTTCTGATCTAGTTGCTTTTTCTTTTAAGCCTTCACGGTGAGCAGGATACCACTGATACCAGCGGTCTACAGAAATTCTTACTTCCAAGACTTAGGGTTCCCTCCATTGGTGGCAATGACAAGATGATCTTGCTGAGTCTGTCAGCTGCTTTGTGGCCATGAGGAACTTGCAGGGTGGGGAGGGATGACAGGAGGAGCAGCTCCTGGATGCTCTAGGATGCTTTAAAGAAAAATGGATTTATGCCGAGGATGACTCCTGCAACAGATGTGAAGCCAAACACTTTCTATTGCGGTCCTGCCTGCACTCTTCCTGAAAGCGAAATGAAACAGCAGGGTTAACCTGCTCTTCATCAGATCTGTTTTATTTCTTTCAAACTTCTGTGACTAGGGAAGATTTTGTTTCCTGCTAGTCCCCCTGGCAACTAAGGGGCAAGCTGGGGACAGGAGAGGGGCTTCCCTGCCCTTCCTGGCACAGGCCAGTCCCTGCTGCCTAATACTTGACACTTCCTGTCCTCTGGACACAGCTGGACTGCCTATCCCTGTGCCTTCAGGAGATGTTCAGTAATCAGAATATTGATAAATTCATCAATATGAGCAGTGAGACAAATTAGAATTAGTTTAATTCAACGCCCTCTGAAAAAGTCCACACAAATGGAAAAATGACTCAGAATAGTTTATGTGTCCTTTTTTTTTTTTTTCTTCATAAAAGCCTGGGTCTGTGAAAGAGATGGATGAATTTTTAAATAAAACTATAACATTTTGACCTGGTAATGACAAAGTAAAGCAGAAACACACACACACACACACACACACACACACACACAGAGCGTATTTTTCCATTCATCTCGAAGCTAGTTGTGCTGTGATTTAATAACTGGTGTCAGAGCATAAACTGTTCTTTAAGATCCACAAAAAGACTGGAAGTTTCTGTGTCTTTGCTTTGCCGTGAGTCACAGTGTTCCTAATGGCACTGGCAGCAAGGTCAGGCTCCCAGGGTGGGCAGCACCCCCACTGTAGGGTAAGCAGCGCTGCACGGGGTTGGCCCAGACAGGGTGCATCTGGGCTCTGGGAAAGAACAAGAGCCCCGCTAGGCAGGGTGGGTCACTGTGGGGAGAGGTAGCATCGCTAAGGGTCGCCTTTCAAGTTCCAAGCCACTTGTTCAATCGCATCACAACTGGGCAACAGGCCGATGTCAAGGGAGGGGTGCTGGGAGCAGCAGAATGAAGGGGATTAGGGAGAGGAGAGAAGCAATTGCTGGCACAGCCAGCCCACTCCCAGCTGCTCTGGCGTGGATTTGGAGCATGAGGTGAAGCTTAAGGCTCTGAAACTACAGTCAGCGTCCTCCTGGCTCTGTGTTGACTGCAGCAACAGAAATACCCTGGGGCCTGCCACCTTTCCAAATGGGAGGAAGCAAGTAGGGCAGGCCCAGGGGCAGCTGCTCATGGGGACCGACCACACCCTGGGCCTCTCTGCCTAAGACCCCTAGGCGCACAGAGCATGAAGGAGCCCAGATATTTGCTGAATTACGACGAGGAAACACTACTGTGGCTAAGCAGCATGCACCACTTGCGTATATGGAAGGCTTTAAAATCTGTTTTCTCTTTATGAAAAAACCCACAGAATTTCACAATCAAATAATAACAATAGTAATTAGACTGTGTATCACTATTGTTGTAGGCAGCTGAATTAGACAGAAATATTATAGGCAGTCAGCCAGGGGCAGGCCCTCAAGGAGACAGAATGGAAGACAAGATACCTTACAACTGTAAGAGGGATAGACACTCCCAGTGTGGGCCAACCCTACAGACCAAAGATCGAACAAATGCTGACCTCCGTAAAGATAAGCATCCGGGATTGAGCATCACCTTGAGGAAGCCAGGAAGAGTCACTAATCCCACTACTACTAGCTGGCTACTGGACAAAGTCTTGTTCTATATTCATGTCTGCTTGCTACACGACTTGCTTCCTCATTTAGTCCTGAATCTAATCAATTTTACCTAAGCAATGGTGTTTGTAATCTCATTGGTTGACCATAGTTTTGTCCCACCTCATGCCCACCCAAGCGAGTTTCCACATTCTCCACCTAAGACTCACTTCACCACATGATTTTACTCTATAAAAATCCCTGGGAATGGTAGCTTTCTGGGGCAACCCGCTCGGGTCCCCCTTCTGTCCCTCTTGGATAGAAGCTTTCTTTCCCCCAATAAATATTCTGCTCTTAACCTCTGCTGGTTCCTAAAATTCATTCTTCAGTTTTAGAGAACACAAACTCATCCCAGGTATCTTTCCAGTTGGGAGTTTCAGTCCCCTATATCACTATCTTCTAAGTAGTTACTCAGACTACAAGATGTAAAACAAAAACATTCTTACCAAAAAGCCAAAAACAGTAATACAAATCTTTTCTTTTCTTCATTTATGTATTTGGTACAGGGTCTCATTATGCGGCTTGGACTTGCAGTTGATTCTCCTGTTTTCAGCCTCCCAAGCGCTGGGATTACAGGCATGTACCACCATGCCTGGACTTGGTGGCTGGCTCAGCGTGTCCCAGAGGTGGGGTTGGTGTGGCATGCAGGACCAGGGATCAAACCCTGGTCCCTGTGCTTGCCAGGCGCTGAGTCCACTGAGCTATCCTGCCGGCCTTTTTTTTTTTTTTTCTTTCTTTCTTTCTCAAATCTTTTGTTTTCAATGAACTAAAATATACTAATAGTACCAATAAAGTTAATTAGTGTATATATAGAAATTTTTTTTTAAACAATGAAATTTGTAACTTGGGGAAGTCTTTGAACTTCTCCTTATTCCTGTTTACTTCTCTTCTACTCTGTTCTTTGTGTTTCTCACATAAGAGAAACCTGTATATTTGAGCTTGTATATCTGACCTACTTCACTTAACACTATATTTCTGAGGTGTATCCATTTACCTATAATAGCTTCAAGTTTATCCTTCCTTATGGCAGGGTAGTAGGCCACTGTCTATAGCACCATTTTCCTTATGCACTCCTCTACTGATGGACATCGGTGCTGTTTCCAATACCTAGCTATTAGAAATTGTGTGCCATAAACACGGCTATGCATGTATCCTTCTAACATGATGATTTTAACTCTTTTGGGAAGATACCAAGAAGAGGGAGAGGTAGGTCAATGGATTTTTTCCTCAGTTTTTTGAAGGATCTCTGCACTGATTTCTGTGGTGATTGTACTAGTTTACATTTCCACCAACAGTGTGGTAAAGCTCCTTTCCCCTACATTTTCACCTGCATTTGATTTCTGGATGACAATCATTCTTTCTGAGATAAATGGTATCTCAGTGTAATTTTTTTCTTTCTTTTCAGTGTAGGCTGGCCTTGAACTTACACCAATCCTCCTGCCTCAGCCTCTGAGTGCCTGCTCAGATTATAGGTGTGCACTATCACATGTATAATTTTAATTTGCATTTTTCTGATGGCAGAGGTGATGAACATTTTTCCATGTATTTATTGGTTGTCCATACATACTTCTGAGAAGTATCTGTTCATTTCAGCTGTCCATTTTTGATTGGGTCTTTATATTGGTAGGATCTAATTTTTAAAGTTTTTTATATATTATATATGATGTATATTTTATATATTCTTAGTTCTGTGAGGACCATTCTGTAAATTGTTTATTTACTCTGTTGGTTGTTCCCTTTGTTGTACAGAAGCTTTGAATTTGCCATGATTCATCTGCTAATCTTAGGTATCATTTCTTGTGCCACTGGAGTTCTATTCAGGAGTCCTTGCCAACGCCTACATCAAGAGTTGTACTTACTTTACCTTTCAATAGATTAAGTGTTTCTGTTTTGACACAGACCTTAGATGCATTTTCTTTTAGTGCATGGAGAGATATATGGGTCTAGGCCCAATCTTTTCTTTAAATTTAAAAATTTTTTTAGATACAGGGTCTCACCACATAGTTTGGACTCAGTGATCCTCCTTTCTCAGCCTCCCCAGTGATGGGGCCAGAAGAGTGAGCCACCATGCCCGGTTTTGGTGGCCGGCATGGCATGTGGTTCTGGGGATTGAACTTGGGACCTTGTACTTGCCATGCAGGTGCTTATGCCACCGACGTATCTCCCCAGCCCTTAGACCCAATATTCTGTATGCAGACATCCAACTTTCTCAGTGATAATTATGAGGCTCTTTGCCCTCCAGTGTATGTTTTTGGCTCCTTCATCAAAGATCAAGTATCAGCTGTATGTGCCTTGGGGCTTCTGCTCTTTTTTTTTTTTTTAAAGTCTTTAAGTATTAATATTTTTAAACAGACATATACATATGTGTGTGTATTATTATTATTTTGTACTGGGAATGGAACTCAGGACCTTGTGCTTGCCAGGCAGGCACTGCACTGCTGAGCTATATCCGTCTCCTCGGCCTGAGATATATTTAACATCCTAAGCAAATTCACCCATTTCAAATTTTAGTAGTATTCACTGAGTTTAGAATGGTGTAGCCACTGGCACAGTCTAATTTTAGACCATTTTCACCACTGCAGGAAGAAACCATGTCCACTTGGAGGCTCTCCCTGGTGTGTCCCCAGTACCGGGGAGTCACTAACCTACTTCCCAGCTTATGGGCTTCCTCATTCTGGACACTGCATAGAAATAGCACGTGTGCGACCTTTTCAGGCTGGCTTTACTCAGCACAGCATCTCCAAGGTGCACCCGTGCTGTGGCACATATCAGTACTTCACTCTTCTTCACGGCTGAATGGTATTTCGCTGCATGTAAACACTCCCCTTCGTTTATCCATTCACTACCCGGGAGACATGAAACTGTGTTCACATTTTGTTCACTACGAGTGATGCTGCTATGCACATCCATATATAGGCATTTGCATGGATACATGTTTTCATTTTTCAATATGTATGTAAGAGTGAAAGTGCTTGGTCACATGGTAAATTCTATGTTTAACCTTCTGAGGAACAGTTAAGATGTTTTCCAAAGCATTTCCACCAGCTGTGTATACAAATTCAAATTTCTCTATATCTTCACCACTACTTGTTACTGCCTAGAGTAAAGGGCTGTCTCACTATTGTTTGGATTTGTTTCCCAATGACTCACCTTTTCATGTGTATTTAAACCGTTTGTGCATCTTCTTTGGAGAAATATCTACTGAAACTGCTTGTTAATTTAAAAAACTGGTCTACTTGTCTTTTTATTTTTGAGCTGTAGGAGTTCTGAAGATACTCTGGGCTCAAGTCCGTTGTCATAAATATAGTTTGCAATTATTTTCTCCCCACCTGTGGGTCAATCTTTTACCTTTTTGGGTCTTTTGAAGCACACAATGCCAGCGTTTATATGCCCGATCTGTCCAACTATGCTGGGCCGTGTGGTATTTCACGTCACATCTAAGAAACTGCTGCTTATTCCAAAGACATCAAGATTTACTCCTGTGTATTCTAGAAATCTTACAGTTCCAACCCTTTCATTGAGGTCTTTTATCAGCTTTGGGTTAATTTTTGTGTGTGGCATAAGAGAAGGGTCCAATTTCATCTTGTGCATGTGGCTAAGCAGTTGTTCTAGAGCCATTTATTGAAGAGTCTTTTCTATTTCCACTGCACAGTCTTGGCACTCTTTTTGAAAATCAATGGCTGCAGATGTATGAGTTTATTTATAAACACTTAATTCTACTGTACTGACTTATCCCAAGCCACACTATCTTTGCAGCTTCTGTATTCACTATCAACTTTACTCCCTGTTTAAAATTCTGGTCCAGTACGCCTGACTACACTTTTGTTTTGGATTCTCCATGCTACCGCCAGGCCCCAGTGCTATTCTTTTTGGAGGATCTCAGTAACGATCTGAGCACAAAGAAGCTTTTCTTTACATAAAACAGGGAGAATTAGTAACCTCTTTCAACTTCTGAAACAGCTATACTATGAGCAAAATCTTATGATGGAATTTCACATTGTAATAAAGTTAAGCCTATAATAACATTATTTTGCATAATTTAAAGAGAATATGCAATTGTTCTGCTGCAGGATAATCAAGAGCAAGTGGTAGCTTATGTAAATAGATGTGGTATATCATAATTTATACTGTATGTAAAGCAAAGAAGGAAAGAAAAAAAAAAGAAAGAAAGAAAGAAACAATTAGCTCAAGTCCTGGGTTTAATTCCCATTATCTGAAAAAAAAAAAAGTAGAATTTATCATCTTGCTCAAGAAGAAATTTACTCAAGAGTTAAGTTGTAACAAGACACCAAAATATGATGAAGTGTTAAATTTTGTGATATAAATTATAAGTCCCAAGGAATTTAAAAGATGGTAAAATGCTAAACTAAAGCAAGAGCATTACTGTGAATTCAAGGGCAGCCTGAACTACACAGTGAAACCTTGTCTTAAAAAACAAAAACACAAATGGCAAGACAGTTTATATAATTATATGAGTAATGATTTTGCAGGAGATAAAATGTAATTGTATCCTTAGGCGATAGGCAGGCTTCGTATACACAAAGAAAATATTATAAATGCAGTATTGGAAATGCTAGCAAGTGAGGCAGAAGGATGGAAATACACTCACTCATCTGTTCAGTTAGGGCTTCTTCAGCCTTTACTACGGGTTGGACACTGTGCTGGGGTTCCAGAGTCCAACTGGACCCAATCTTTGCTTTCTAGGGATTTAGCCTTTTTGAAGAAAAAGTCAAGTGACCCATAAAAATCCCTAAGTTAGACTTAGAAATGCCATGATAATTTCAGAGGTCACCGAGCTCTGTTGGAGCAGAGTCAAAAGGAATCTCAGTCAGATCAGGGGTGGGAATAAGACAGATAGGACAGGAGAAAAAGAGCTGAGGAAAAACAGGAGTTAGCCACACTCAGGAGAGGGAGAACAGGGGGAGGATTGTGCCTGCAGGGGAAACTACAGGTAAATAGAAGAGCAGAGAATACCTGGGCCAAGGGATGGGGCGAGGGTGCTGCCTGGCTTCCACACTTGTCAGGTGATGTCAGCCCTGCCATTTACTTCTCAAACGTACAGATGTATCCTCAGTTGCAAGATAAAAGACAAGGCATCTGGGCTCTTGCCTAAAATCACGGCTAGTTCTTGTCAAGCAATCCAAGGAGAGAAGTTATATTTAGGATTTTCTAAGACACCTGCAATTCATCTAACTCTCTAAACAGCCATTACTTTACCCTTGCATTATGTGGACTGCAGAGAGAGACGCATTAGTCCCGTCCCTTCACGGAAGTGTCTTTTTTGATATGCAATATGACATCTTACTGCCATGAATATCTCACCAAGAAGGGGCCACACACTGCTGAGGGCACCAGTGACCTGGGTGGGCACTAAGTCCACTATGTCACCCACTTTCTTTAGAGTAAGAACTAGGAAAAAGCTTCGTTTTTCCTGCAGGTTATTTCTCCTTTCTCATCTTGAGAATGATATACTTCAATTTCTCATGTTTCCTTGTTTGTCTTGGCTTCAGGAGTCTCAGAATGAAGCTTCACTTCAAATATAGAAGCGTTATGTGATCTTATATTTGGAAAATTTGAATTATCGTGTCTTTCGCTCCCAAGTTTTCCTTTCTATTTTATTCTTTTATGACATTACATTTGAAGACCTTATGCTAGAGATGAAGTTTATGTTGAACCTGCTCAGCCAAAATCATATTTGAAAAAATCTGCAAGAAATGTATAAATAGTTAGCTCTGCATCATGTGATCATGTGACACTAGCACAAGGCTGGCATCCATGTGCGAGGCCGCTGCTGGCCACCTGCTGCCTAGGAGTCAGAGCTCTGCCGCTGGTCGCGCGCTGCTGGACCATGGCTGACTGGGAAGCCCTCGGACCTCGTCCTCTGAAGACTGACTGCACAAAACAGAGACATAATGTCACCGTCAGTGTGTCAGTGCTGTTGAGCTGGACAACGGAGATGAGCTGGCCAGAGGGAGGGCTGCCGCTGCTGCCACGGGGCCCAGCCCGCAGAGCTGCTAATCACCACGAAAGCAGGCAGGCTTCCTGGGGCTCCGGGGGCCTCCTCTCCCTGTGTTTATAAACAACAAGTTCCCTTCACAAAGTAAATTGAAGGTGTCTTTCTCCTTGATAAGCAAATTATGGACTACTCAAATCTTCTGTATAAAGAAGAGGATAAATATATACACATGCAACATAGTGATTTAGTTTGGAGAAATGTTAAAAGGGTAAACATAAAAAGCTTAAGAAAGAATTAAAGTTTTGAAAATTTCACTATCTGATTAAAAATGATAAAAGGTTATCTATATGTAGTTCATTATCTAATAAAATTGCAACTCAACTATAATGAGCTAAAAACAAACAAACAAACCCTTTTACCAAGTTTCAAAATATCTTCATCTGGGGTGCTTAGTTACATGAAGACATTTTTTTGGCAGTACCTGTGAATGAATCTAGGGGCTCACACTTTAGGCAAGTTCTCTACCGCTGAGCTATATCCCCAGCCCTTTTATTATTTTTAAAGGTTCTTTATTTTTATCTGCCTTGTTCTCTCCTCTCTCTCTCACCTTTCTGTTTGTTTTGAGTCAGGGTCTCACTATGCAGCTCAGGCTGACCTTGAACTTACTATGTAGCCCAGACTTGCCTCGAATTCGTGGTGATCCTCCTGCCTCTGCCTCCCCAGTGCTGGGATTACATGTGTGTGTCACCATACCTGACTCCTTTATTTTATTTTGAGACGAGATTCTCACTAAATTGTCCGATCTTGCCTGAAACTTATAATCCTCCTGCCTCAGCCTCTTGAGTAGTTGTTATCACAGCTGTTCATCAGGCTTTGAAATGTCTTAATTGTCATGGGAGGAAAATTAGGAGTGGAAGGAGGAAAAAACCCTTTCAGCACAATAAGAATAAGAAGAGTAGTTCTTTTACTTAATTACAAAAACCCAACACAATCCTATGGTGACTTCCAACTAGTTGACTTTTTCCACTTCATCACCCAGTCAGGCTCTTCCTTCAGCCCATGTTCTCATGTGACACTGGTTACATCCTAACAGTGTGGCTACAAGGACAGTGCACACATTGAAGCTGTTCTCTCTGGCATCAGATAACTGGAATCCCTGATTTAGATTTCAAGAGCAGAGAGCCCCTTGATGCCTGCAATGCTCCCTGGAAATACCTACATGTTTGAAAGATGAGGACATGGAAGTATAAGAGCCTATTGTTTTAGTTTGCTAGTGAGCCTCTTTGCTCTGAGGGCTTACAGGAACCTGAGTCTTCGCTTTTATGACACACCTGAAAGAATAAAGGGTACCTATCAATGCCAATCATGTCAACAGGGCAATATACTTCAAGTCATCATTCTCCAAGCCCTGCAGTTAAACACCTACACTCCTTGCAGCCTGGTTCAAACTCAACAGATCATGTAAGCAGAGTTTTGTATTTCCATGTGCAAAGCTTGCTTTTTTCCGAAACCAGACATGGCACAGCACGCCATTTTCTTTCATTAGAGCTTTCAGGAACAATTATGTCCTGAGGATACAAAGATGGTAAAGCAAAGCTCTGTGGCTCCAACAAGTATATGGTCGAAACCAGCATGGTGTGTGGGTCCAGCGGGTGGTACCAGAGAGTGGACCAATCCCTCGGGGCTATGGGCAGACTCACAGGCTAAGGCAGTGCTACTAGTTCTTGTCTGATTCAAGGCTATAAAAAGGGACTTGATCTTCCACCTGAAGTGAGTGGCTATTACCCAGGACCACACAACCCTGCTACAAGATGTGGTGGGGGTACAAGTCCAACAACCCAGGGTGCCAGGTATTTCTTCCAGGAGGTGTGTATGCTGCTGTACCGTAAGTGTAATGTGAGAAAGGGGCCACTGTACTTCCCAGTCTGTCTGTAACAAAGTAGTAATTGTTAACAATTGAAGAATCATCATTCTTCTCTTGGGGCTCTGCCAGCTCAGCAAGAGACAAGATCCATTTTCAGATGTTATCTTTCCCTGTAACCTATTTCTTAATCCATTTCAGAAATGGGCTTCCCTGCTTTTCTTTAAGGCAAATGAATGCCCTCTGAGGGGGTGTTTAGACAGCTCTCCCATCTCCTCTGCACTGAAAGGCTGGCTTCTCCCAACTTCCAACCAGGTTGCTCAGCTGTGCTTGATTTTTGTATCTGATCTGAATGTAGAAACAGCTACTAAACAAAATGAAAGCGGCCTCAGGACAGGAGAGCCTGGCATTTTGATGGCTGGCAGCCAGGCAATTTTCCCATGTAGCGGGATCTACATCCCTCTTGTTTGGTTGCAGCCAGACTGAGCTAGCGAACGATGTAGTGCTAACACAGGCCCTGCACGACAAAGCCCGAAGCGCTCTGCCGGTGGCTTAGAACTGGGCGATATAAACTAATTTGTATTTTTTATTGGTCTCTGGTACTGCAAGGTATTCTTCTTACTGGTGTTAGCTCTCAGAATATTACTGGTGGGACTAGTATTGTGAAATAAGTCAGTGTGGCCACAGGAGGAAAAGGGACAGAGGCTGGGAGAAGGGTAGAAGCTGGTTACATTCCTGGGTCCCAGGGAGGGCGGTCACACTGCATGCCATACAGTCACTAGTCACAGCGAAATCAGTGTCAGTCTAGAGACAGAGGTAGGAGGTGGAGGGAACATTCTGGCCAGAGCCTTGACCAGGCCTTCTTGGGTAAAAGCACAGCTGGGCCAGCAAATGGGGCTAGTTTGAGTAATGCTAGCGGGCTCTGGAATTCCAGAGGTAGTCTCTAGTTGCCTCGCCCTGGAATGATCAGATCAGGGCAGGGGGCTTGGTGTGGGAGAGTTAGCAAAAAAAAGGAGATTCCTGAGAGGGTACGGACTCAGGATTGGAGTCTGCACAAAAAGGGCTCACTCATGGGGAAGTGATTATTATCTCTAGGAGCGAGCTGGCCCTGAGCGACCGGCAAATAACTGAGAGAATCAAGACTACAGAAAATAAAGTCAATATAATGTAATTATGTATAGCATATGTAATTATGTTGTATAGTTACTATGATATTCATGAATTTGAGTCAAATGGACAATGCCCAGTGTAAGTCGACAGGACAATGTCTGCACTGAAATCTGACGCTGGCTGGTGGCAGCATGGAGATTAGTCCCTAATCGCAGCTTGCTCAGGTCTGTGATAAGGACCACGGATGTCTCCCCAGCATCGTATGGCACACTAAACAAACACACTGCAAATCCCCTGATTGGCCTGACCTGACTGCCACCTGAGCCTTCACATGAAAAGCTTCAGGACTGGTGTGGCTGGTGATGACACTTGCTTGACGCTGTGGTAAAAAGGACCTGTCTATGCGGCATTCACAACAGAAAGCAAGCCTGTCTCTGGGTGCTGGGGCGTGACCTCTAGGGTTCTGTGGTCTCGCTGTGTAAACTGCCCACCTTAGTTACTTTCTCTGATTGCTGAGACAAAATACCCAACATCTGCAAGTTAAGGGAGGAGAGTTGATTTGGTTCAGTTTGTAGAGGTTTCAGTTCCCAGGTGGCTGGCTTCAAGGCAGGGTGGCATGGCACAGGGGTGTCAGAGAGGAGGGTTTATAGCAGACAGAAGACAGCAAAGCGAGCAAGCGAGATGACAGGCCACAAGTGACAACAGCAGCTTCTTTCTGCCTGTTTCTGTTCTATCTAGGCTACCTGGTGGGCTGGTACCAGTCAGTGGACTAGCTTAGTAAACACACACGCTTCATCCCAGCATCACACATTCTAGACCCAGCAAGCTCTAGAAAAGCCTACATGAGGCTTCGGGGACACGTCTCGATACAAGTCACAACACTGCCTCACGCCCTGTTCCTGGAGAAGGGGCCTGCTGCCATCTGCTGTGTGCCAGGCTGTGGAGCCATCTCTGCACTTCCCTCAAGTTGCACTGTGCTGTGGATGCTGGATTGCAAGCCCTTGTGACCCACACTGCACTCCATGTCCCTGCAGACCTGGCCTGCTGCTTTGCTGCCTCAGGTGATCACAAAGACCAGCCTCAGCCAGCCCTGCTTGAACTCAGTGGACTCCGTTAGCCAGCAAAGACCTGCAGGCAGGGAGACAGGCTCTTTCCCGAGGCTTCTTTGGTAACGGTTGAGGTGGACTGTGGGGGAGGCTCAGGGCAAGTGATGTTAAGACTGTGGCAGGCCGTCTCACAGTCCTGGGATGGATGGACGCGAGCGCTGCTTGGCAGGCTGTCAGTTTGGTTTGGAGCATGATGCCACATTTGTCTTCTGGCTGCCAGTCTCCTGAAATAAATATTGACCTTCTCACTGTATTTAACTTTCTATATTTTGTGAGTTTGTTCCTTACTGGGCTGGCTGTTCAGGACCGGCACTACAGGACCATCAGCTAAGTGTCCCTATAGAACTCGCATTGTTTTCGGTTCTCTGGTACCGTTTGGTAGATGATCAAGCCATGGATTTGGTGTTCCTGTCTCTCTCCTCATTCCTTTCTGGAAAGAGCTTAAATGGGCTGGGAAAAGATATTTGAAGTTTTCTGATCCAATATAAATGAACCCTGTGGTGCGTAAATAATTTTCTTCCCTCCTTTGCTCTCTTGGAGTATATTTTAATGAATAATACTTCTCAAATATGTTTATAAGTATTCCCCAGAGGTAAAGAGAATATTAAGCTCATAGCAGGTGTGCCATTAATTTTTTTTTTTTTTAATGTAGGAGAGAGCAAAGGGAAGGATTTATCATAGCCTTGACACTTCACAGAATTTTCTGGAAAGTTCTGAAGGCTACAGCTGAGGACAGAACACTTAGGGCAGCACTAGTAAAGCAGAGACATAGTTTACAAGATCAAGCTTGAGCTGGGCTTGGGAGAGCACCTGTAATCCCAGCACTCAGGAGGTTGAGGTGGGAGGATCCTGGTTGAGTTCGAGGCCAGCTTGGGCTACAAAGCGAGCTCAAGGCCAGGCCAGCTTGAACTGCATAGTGAGACCCTGTCTCCAAAAAGACAAAAAAGAAAAATAAAATAAAAGATCAGGCCTGACAGTTACTTTAATACACAAGCTTTTGTTTTGGATAGGTAGAAGATGGGTTTTATAGTTTGTTTTGTTACCAATTTATAGTATGTGTATTTTAGATAATTTGGCAAAAACTACAATTAATAAACATCAGAAAAAGTTATGAAAAATTTTTGTTCCTTCTTTATCTCCCTATAACTGCAAGTCCAGTTTACAAACTACCTGTCTAAAATCCTTGATAATAAACTCTTTAGAGACTACTGAAACTTTATATTTAAAATTTGTTTTACCACATATTCTCTCTCACTTTACCTGTGATAACTCAATTACTACAGCTTTAGTTTTTTTCTTTTATTTTTCTCAAAGACCCCATATTTTAAAACAAAAACCTCTAATAATAGTAATTTCTTACTGCCACAGCGCCACCTACTGGTAGGCTAATAGAGGAGCAAGTTGTTTGCAGCTACACTTTTTAAAAAATTTTATGCATTTGGTACAGGGTCTCACTATGCAGCTCAGACTTGTAGTGATCCTTCTGTTTTCGGCCTCTCCAGCACTGGGATTACAGGCATGCATCACCATGCCCGGTGTTGGTTGCCAGCTCAGCACACCTGACATGGCATGTGGTACCAGGGATCAAACTCTGGCCCCTGTGCTTGCCTATGCAAGCGCTTAGTTCACTGAATTATCTCAGCGGCCTTTGAAGTTACACTTTGACCAGTGATTTTGGACAGTCTCTCCAAGCTTTAAGTCTCACATTCATGTCTCATTCATTCATTCATTCACTCACTCATTCATTCCTTCTAGTTGGCAGTGCTGGGGATCAAGCCAAGAGTCTCATGCTAAACACAGGCTCTGCCCCTGAGCTCGATCTGCATCTTCTTCACTGTCTTGGATGCACTCTCGTTTCTCTTGAAAGCTACATTAAGTCTCTTCTTGAGTCAGAAAGACAGAAAGCAATAATAATAAAAATGTGCTCTTAGCTATTACCTTAAATTGGCCCTTAGTTCATCGACTTTGATTTTCTCTGTCCTATAACTGTAGCAAGGGCTCCAGATTGTGTGGGTAAGGGTTTGGATCTGGCGAAAATAACTTGGGGAACTTCCAAAGATCCTGAAAAAATGGAAAAAAAAATGTCTGCTTCAGACTACATTGATCTTGGCTCACAGGACAGGAAATAAAATACCAAAGTAGGTAAGGAGGACTGTCATTGTCACAGATGCCATCCTCCCCCCGCTTCCTGTCAAACACCAAATCCAGGATCTATTTACTTTCTAACAGTACATGAAGAGTGGGCCAGGCCATCAACACAAATCCTTCCTATCCTGGCCCTGGGGAGAGAAGGCTTTGGGGAACACTAAGCGGCCTAGCATACTAGCAAGCACCTCCAGGGATCTGCTTATGTTTATTTCCAATCTCTTATCTGTAGTCAGTGGACACAGTGGCTTCACCGACCATATTCCATACACTGAAAAGAGCAAGAATCTGATGATGAAAACAGATCCTTCCATGAGAGCTGCCAGGCAAATACCTCATTTGAAAGTTAAAGTGGCTCCTCTGTCTGTAGGACTGAAGCTCTGCTATGTTTCCTTTACATCACTTCTGCTGTCCCAGAGGCAGTGACATGGGCAGGCACAGTCACCCTGATGAGCTACTGTCCTTTTACCCACAGTGCATTTCACTGGGGCCTGAGACACATGCACCATGAATACTGTTCCTTATTTCTTATAAATGAGAGGCCGGGGAGATAGCTCAGTAGAATAAGCGCTTGCCTGGCAAACTCAATGGCCTGAGTTCAATCCCTGGTTCTGCCAAAAGAAAAAAAGAAAGAAAGAAAAAAAAAAATGGAATCTGACACTGACTGTCGGGAGGCAATGAAATTCTCTCCTACAACTCTAGAGCAGTACGAGAATTAAAAATCAGAGTGGGTGGGGGAGGCAGGAAGAAGCTATACCCAGGATGGGAAGGGTGTGGGCAGGAGCTAGGGCAGGACAGGGCAGCTGGAGGCTTTGTACCCCTACAATAGTGGCAGTTGACATCATCAGACCAGCACGAAAGAAATGTCAGCTACTGAATCTGCTGCTCTCTGCTATTTTAGTTCACCCCAGAACCCAAGAAGAATGAACACTATGGTCGTAAGAGGGAAAGCCAGTGACTCTGGTCTTGGGCCAAAGGCCCTCACTCCAGTTTTCTTCTCCAATTTCCAGATTTGCTGACTCTCCTTCCCTTCTATACAAATGTAGAATGTACAGCCCAAGGTAGCGGAAGTCTGGGGACGCACTCTGGAGCATCCTGGGTGCTCTGTGCTAGAGGATTCCACATCACTATCTCCTCTAACGCTCACAATAAAAAGAATGTGGTTAGCTCGGCATCACCCTGCGATCAGACTGCCCAAGGAACAAAGCTCCGTATGTTACAGCCTGGACAGACGCAGGAGAAGGTTAAAGGAAACAGACACTGGCTGCATTTGCAGCCTCATCAGTACTGTGTTTCGCCAACTGAGTTTACTGGGCAGGACAGGCCCTAAGTATCTTTCCGAGCTGGTCCCATGGAGAAGCAGAGACTTCCTGACTTCTTAGGGGGGTTGTATGCTCTTCTAAGTTTTAAGAAAAATGTTGCTCCTAGTAACCCAGCTCTCTTCTTCTGAAGGCAGCCGTATAAACTTCCAGAATAACTTTTAAATCTAATTATACTACAGAAAACACAAGGGCTATAGGTGAACTACTGATGCACCAGGAAGTTACTGGTTGTACAACTAACTGTAAGAAAGTTAGTCGTTAATGTGGTGCAGGTACAACCTTTACTGGGAAGTACACCTGACCCTTGCTATATCATGCCCGTTGGTCTTTCTTTCCTTCTGTTTTCTTTTCTTGAGACTTGAGTCTTGATCTGGTGTTCAGGTGGACCTTGAACTTCTGGAGATCCTCTTGCCTCAGCCTCTTGAGTGCCAAGTTACAGGCGTGTGCTTACCATTACACCAGCCTGCTGGTGTTTCTTTAACTAAGGGTCAGAAACACCACAAGACTCACAGAGTAGAACAAATTCCCCAGTGGTATTTAGAGGCCCAGTCATCAGGAGACAGAACCCAAATAACGTTTCCTAAGCATGGTACAGAACAATCTGCTTGTTATAGTAATGTGGAAGAGGAAAAGGTCAGTTTTAGAAACTAGGGAGACACACAAGCTCTCTTTGCTCTACAATTTATGCTGATGCTGAATTCAGTCTGATTATGATAAAATCTTGCAAATTATGTCACTAAGAATCAGCTGGCATCCATGCACAGTGAGGCTACCGCATGTATGACCCACCCTTCACATTTCAGACTGCCTTAGCCAGAGTGTGCCCAGAGTCCAACTCAACAGCCACCAACCAGATGTGTAAGAGCAGCAACAGAGCTTCCCGGAGCTTTGGGGCTTTGTCCCCTTCTCCAGCTTAAGCAAACATGGAGCACTGAAGGGCTCCAAACACTGTAGCTCCCTCATAGTCCCTCAGGAGTCTCACAGCTATCAATTCTTCCCCATCACAGTTGCAAGGAAATTCTACCTCCTAAAAATAACTGCCATGCCAAATAGCTCAGCAGATTAAAGCGCCTGCAAGCAGGCGCAGGGGCCAGGGGTTTGACTGGCAGTTGAGACTGGGCGTGGTGGCGCACACCTGTAATCCCAGCACCTGGGAGGCTGTAAACAGGAGAATCACTATCAGTCCAATCTAGTAGTGAGACTGAACACCCTGTAGACTCTTCCATAAAATACAGAATAAAATAATAATTGTCATGTTCTAAAGGCTGTGACTATAGCTCAGAGGTAGAACGCTTGTGTAGCACATGCAAGGTACTGGATTCCCTCCCTAGCACTGCAAAAACAGTCACAAAAAACCCACTGCCTAGTAGTTCCTTTTGTGGGGAGGGGCATGAGTATATTACCCATTAAATATTCCAGTTCAAGGCTCTAAGACTTAAAGAGAGGGCTGGGGAGATAGCTTAGCGGTCTAAGCAAGTGCAAGGACCTGGGTTTGATTCTTGGTACTGCATGCTGTGCCGGCCTGGAACTGGGCATGGTGGTGCATGCTGGTAATTCTAGCGTTAGGGAGGCTGAGACAGGAGGATTACTATGAGTCTAAACAGCATAGCAAGACCCTGTACCAAATAAATAAAATACATTTTTAAAAAAAGTTACAAAAAAAGAAAGAAAAAAACAACTTAGAGATCAAATCTTCATACTTTTACCAGAGCATCAGCACTGCCTGACCTGGGTGTAGGCATAGAGCCCTTCGTTCTGTATATAACGCTTTACAGAAGCCTCATAATAGGCCTGTAAGACATGTACAATTATCTTCATGGCACAGCCAAGCCACTGGGCTTCCAGAGATCTTGTGACTGTCTTACGACGCACTACATCAACTACCTGCCTATGCTTCCACAACCCTGCTGGGCCTGGGAGCTCCTCATGCACTGGCTCTGCTGCTGCTTCGTCCCCTGTCATGTGGAGCAGCACCATGACCTCCTCCCGACCAACCAGTCCACATTCTGTCTCAGCCATGTGGTCTCTTCCTCTAGGAAACCCTCCAGGCCCCAGGCCCCACGCTTTACTCCTTGAGGCCAAACACTGCCCCAGCCATGTATGAGCTGAAAGGCACTGGGCATGTCTCATGATCTGGCTCCATAAAAGAGAGAACATAGCTCTTACATTAAGAGCCTGGCTAGTGAACAAATGAGTTATCATACACAAAGCATCCAGCACTCTTGAGCCTAATGCAGCGGGAGCATGGTCACCTTACCTGCCTCTACTATTCTCCTTGCACTCAGCTCCCAAATGACCCCGGCCTTTCCTGTAGTACACCCTCTGCTGCTTCCCTGCTCTTCCCTCCCTTCCTGCCCTCCTTCTCCTTTTCTTTTCTTCTTTTAATACCGAGCTCACAGTCACGCACCACCATGTGCAGTGCTGCTGTCTTCTTGGTCTCCCGAGAGTGAACGCTGGCTGAGGGGAGAAGCCATTTTGCTTACTCTTCTCCACAGTAGGTGCTTAATCATCATTATTTCTTTAATTGAATCAGAGTGATTTTCTTTCAAACGATTATTTAGTACATTTTTATGAATTACCACACATAGGAAATTATTGTGGCCCATTGTTGCCTCACATATATGCAACAGACCCTGGCCACCGACTGTGACATTAGTGTGACCTAACTTGGTCAAAGAACAGCCTCTACTTGCATCTACTTGCAAACTCCCAGAAGCTCCTCAATTTTTCAGCCTCAGTTTCCTCACATGAGGAGGATGAGAAGACCCACTTCATAGGGGCTGCTGCAGTGATCCAGAGATCCAGTGGGTGAAACTACAGAAATGGTGAAATACCAGTCAAATATAGAGCCCTCTCGGCACGCGCTGCAGGTCTGGCAGCGTCTATCAGACGGGAACCTTCACTCACCCCAGCTGGTTCCAGAAAGCACCTGTCCTAGGCTGGGCTGGGACAAAAACATCCAACTGCTGACACTTTAAGCTCTCTGACCCAGAGCTCCGGTCAAAGGCTAAAGAGAGAACATGCCAAGCCGCTCCCACCTGTCCTGCCGACCCTATGAGGGTGACGGCTGCCACTCACCTGCGGAGCTGGGGACGGACACAAAGGCTGCGGAGTTGAGGCTGTTCTGGAGTTCGTTCAGCTGCCCTTCTGTGCAGGCCCCTCTGCAACACAAAAGTGCGGGTCAGACTCACAGCCAGAAGGTGAGGGCAGGTACAGACCCTCGCGGCCCTCCCTCCTGCTCAGTCTTCCCTCTCATACAGCTCATTCCCTTGTCCCTCAAGATTTTGTTCAAATAACCAGTGCATGACCAACCAATCCCCTTCTGACATAGTATACATTTTGAAGTTGACTGTCCACTGCCCCCCACTGAGATGTAGCTTTAGGGAAGCCCAGCTTTTAGTTCTCTGCTGTGTCTTCAGTGCCAGGCACTCAATACTTGTTTAGTGAATAAAGTACCCAGTGTGCTTTACTGCTTTAGGGAAATTATAAGATGGCCCTCCCAGCCTCCTGCATTAGGGACTGAACGCAGGACCGTTAGACTGAGCTACATCCCGAGACCCCTCCCTTTTGCCCACACTGGCCTCAAACCTGGGATCCATCTGCTCTGCCTCCCAGAATCCTGGGATTACTGGTGTGTGCCACTATGCCTGGTGGAGGACACATTTTTTTAAAAACCAAGTTTTATCTACAGAAGTGGTTCCCAACTAGGAAAGGGAAGAGGGACAGATTTCATCATATCTCCCGGCCATGACATTTGGCAGTGCCACAACAACTGTGGGTGCTACTGGGTAGATGCCAGGAATATTGCTAAGCACTGGATAGTGCCCCAAAACAAAGAATTAACTAGTACAAAGTGGCAGTTGTGGTAAGGCTGAGAAACTATTTTATTGTACCTCCCCTCATGCCAACTTTGACAGGAGGCAGGGCACAGCATAACTGATTCTTTGAGCAACGGTTCCCTTCCATACAGTTCCCAAGTTTTGTAGACTGTCTAATGCCCTACAGAGTGTGTCTAATTTTCCTCCTAGAAGTTCTTGCAGGTCTCTGTACTTTTTAATTGCATTTATCAAAATTATAACTTCAGATCTGTCTTCCTTGCTAGAATCTAAGCTTCTCAAAGACAGAGATTGTAAGTCTTGTTCACTGTTGCATACATAGCCCTTCACTACTCACATATCAGACTTTAGTTAAGTATTTGTTGAAGGAATCAGATCCAGTGCACCCCTGAATCATTTTCTTGTTGGGCCCTGTTGTGGCTTGTGTTAGATGTGCCTCCAAAGCTTCATGGTGGCTGAATCTAGAGGGTGAGATTGATTCAAGATGCAATGCTGGGATTCAGGGTGCTAGTAGGGCTTGGCTGACTCCTAAATTGGCCCAGTGATTGGTTTGGCACTGCCCTAACCCTAGTGGCCTGGATGCAATACAAGGAACAGAAAGAAGCTTATCTTGCCTCTTGCTGGCCTTAACTTTCTGCCTCCCATGAACTGCTTCCCCTTTGCTGCCCTGCCTTGGAGCCAGCTGATTATGGACTGAAACCCCTATAAACTGTGAGCTAAATAAACCTTCTTTAACTCTGGGTGTGGGGTATTTTGTCTCAGTAATGAGAAAAGTAACTAAGACAAGACCATCAACTTGATGTTAGCTAACATGCCAAACTTTACTTGAGAGATTAAAACTTTCATGTGTTAATTTCTTTGTTTTTGAACAACATCTAACTCCACCTTTAGTACCCCTCTTTCAAAATGATTGTCCACGCATTCTCTCATAAAAATATGAAGGATTCCTTGTATTCCTTTGGCACTGGGAGTAGGGGATAGATGTTAACACAAATGAGTATGACACAAACTATGATAAACGCTGAGAGGGAAAACAGAGACTAGGAGAGAAAAAATGTGGCGAGTCTGGCTTTGATGGCTGCGGCAGCCGCAGATGGCCTTTCTGAGGAAGCCACTTCAGGCACATCGTGAGAAGGGAGCAAGAAAGCATGTTCAGGAGGAAAAGGCATGTGGTTCGGAGCCCAGAAGGGGCTCAGAATGTCCTGGGAACCTTTGAAGACCAGCAAAGGATAGCCAGAGGTGAGACAGTCAGGAAGTGTCTGTCCAATTTCCTCACCTTGGGGGGGTGGGAGTCACCCTGTTAAACAGTTTTTTTAAAATTTCATTTTATTGAGAATCAAATAGCAATGAGACAGTTTCTAAACTGATTAATAGGACAGTTTAAATAATTAATACATTGTACATTGTTATCTTCTTAGTGGTT
>NDGN011468882.1:0-14021 GCA_002564285.1 Tympanoctomys barrerae
TCGATCCCCCAGCACCACATGCCAGCCAGCCCTGCCCCCTAGTGGGCTGAGCTGGCCACACACCCACACACAATAAATAAATAAATGTTTAAAAAAAAAAAAAGAAAAACATGAAACAAATATGCTAGATGTTAACGGCTAATGCTGGGTGGTGGTATAAGGGACAGCTACTCCTTTTCCTGTTTCTTCTCTAATGTTGATGAGCTTAAAAGTTTTGTTCTTCATTTTGTTTTCTTATGGAAGACGGATGCAGGATTCCCTTTTTCATTAAAACTATTTTGAATTTTCCTGGCCCAGCTGGGACAGAGAATCACATGGGTGGGAAAGGGCTATGTGGTTTACAAGTTTCTCAGCTCACTGGTGTCCTCTTTTGTTGTGACAGCAAAGTGCAGTTTCATAAGAAATGCTTTCAATTGACACCATTTAATGATACTATCTTGCTTCATGGGGCGCATAGTTTCATCTGGCTCTGTCTTCTATTTCTCTTGTGTGTCTCCAAGGAGAAGCCCTCTCTTCCAGAATGTTCTCTTCTCTTCCAAAAATGCTTTTCCAGAGCTACCACCTCTGCTCCTGTGTACTCTGAAGCCCCTTCCTTTCATTTCTCCAGCAGCCAGTGCTCTGAATCTCCGGGGATGTAGTCAGCTTTCCACTGTACTGACAGAATACCCAAAACAATTTAAGAGAAAAGATTTAGCTTTGTTTACAGCTTCAGCCCCTGGTTCCCCTGTCCCATTGCTAAGGTGGTATCTTAGGTGCAGAGTATGTGGTAATACACAGCTGCTGACTGAATGGAGGCTGCAAAGTAGAGTGGAAGGGGCCAGGGTCCCAGCATTTCTGTCAAAAATGTGTCCCCAATGACCCAACTTCTTGCCACTGGCCCCATAGAGTCCTTCCTGGTCCTCACTGCAGCCCAAAAAGTTTGTATTTGTAATCCCATGGAGAAGTTACTGGAATTCTAATGAGTTAATTCCCATCTACTACTTCCAGCGCAAGCCATGGCAAGAATAAAGACACCAAGACTTATTTGTAGTTGTGGGGAGCCAAGGAGTCCTAAGTCCAATCATGATGATGGCTATCCAGAGCAAAGGCCTTGGCCCAGGGCTGAACCCAGGTTTTAATTTTTTGGGAAGGGACTATAGTGTGTTCAGGGTCTCACTACTAGATCGGACTCGTAGTGATATGCATTTACAGCCTCCCAAGAACTGGGATTCCAGGTGTGCGCCACCACGCCCAGTCTCAGTGAGCCCTTGGGATGGGGCTGGCACGGTAGGTCTGGGGACTAAATCTCCCAGCCCCT
This sequence comes from Tympanoctomys barrerae, assembly GCA_002564285.1. Taxonomy (NCBI): domain Eukaryota; kingdom Metazoa; phylum Chordata; class Mammalia; order Rodentia; family Octodontidae; genus Tympanoctomys; species Tympanoctomys barrerae. The sequence goes on from NDGN011468882.1 coordinate 1,298, forward strand.
GCACTCCAGGTTTTATTCATTCATGAGTAAAGGAGGACCCAAGGATGAGTGACTACAAGAATGGCGGGAAGGAGGTGACTGATGTGAGCTGCTGACATCACCTCTGCCATATGCAGAGAAGGATGTGTAGGAGTAACCTGCAGGACACAATTGAGGCAGTAATTTGTATTTTGGAGTTCGTGCTGCAGCTGTGATATGTCATCTTTTATGCCTTGGGAAGTCATAACCTTTTATTTTAAATTTTTATTTTTTCAAGAAATTTTTAAAGTGTACAAAATAGTATTAAAACAGAAATGACAAGTGATACAGAATTTCACTTAATGAGATAATATGCATTTCACAGTATTTGTTGTCTTCTAACCAGTTATTCATATTATCAGATGATCATAGTCTCTTATCTTGGGGCTGGACCCCAGCTGGCAGCATGGGTCAGGTTTAGCTAAGATAGAGAGAACTGCTCTTCTTTCAAGGAATCGTCCAGGGGCTCCTCTACTGGTCCTACCACCTCCCAATGGGGCCACAGGCTGGTGGCCCAGGCTTGGGTCTTCTGGAGACATCCAGATCCATACCTGGCACAGGCCTCAGAGCAGCTCACGGCGTTTCCCAGGCGTGGCCCTTCTTCTTGGGGACCTACACTGCTGTAACCTGCGTTTCACTGCCACTAGAGCCACCCCCTCCCACTGTCTCACTGTGCTCAACCCTTTAGGTCCTCTCCCTCTGTTGTGGGCTTCTGAACTCGTGTTTATTTCCCTGACCAACACATAAAGTACAGGTTGTGCCATTTTCTTCTCCCCTCATTATGTTTTAGGAGTTATTTCTTTGACTATTAGAAGCCAAAGTATGTGATTAAAATCACACGCCCATAAATGTAACTTTTATGTCAATTATAAATACATAGTCATACTTTTTAGAAAGGATTCTTTGAACTATCTTTTTGCTACTGACTTCTGAATTCATTGCATTTTGCTTAGGGAAATACAGTCTGGAACACACATCAAAATTCTTTGGAAACTGAGACTTCCCTGTGGTCGAGTACACAGTTGATTTTTCTTTGAATGCTCCATGTGAATTCTATGTCCTTTTGAATGTAGTAATCAAGCTTAGCAAATTTTGACTTTAAGTTTTTGATCCATCCCCCTCTGTGAGTTAAAACCTACTGCTGAAATTGATGTAGCCATAATATTTTCCACAGTTCTGTGAGTTTGTGTGTCATGTATTTTGAGACTACTCCTTGGAAGATATGTATTTCAGTTCATATTATCTTTGGCCTGTTTTGTTCCCTTTAACAACACAAGGAGAACCTTTGCCCTTTGTTTTCTACCTTGAACTCTAACAGTCTGACATGAAAACTGTCACTGTGCCTTAATGTTCACATACTCAAGATATCTATCTTGTTTTTACAACTTTTTTCCCTGGTGAGAAAACTCCTCCCACAATAAAAATTAAAAAAAGATGTCTTAACACAAAGGAAGGTTGTAGCAAGTACCCTGGGCCTGTATCTTGTGTTTTTTAGGGATAGGGTCTTGCTATACAGCTTAAGCTGGCCTTGAATTCATCATCCTTCGGCCTCAGCTTTCCAAGTTCTTTCCAAGTTCATTACAGGTGTATGTCTCCATGCTAGGCGCTGGCATCTGAAGACATGGTTGTGGCACCACAAAAGAAGTGATAAAAAGGAAGCGTACTAGAGGTGTAGCTTACTGGTAAAATACATGCTTCGGGTGTATAAGGTGCTGGGTTTGATCTTCACCACCACAGAATACAAACTCAAATGGGACAACAAAACGTGCTCTCATTAACCTTTTACAGGTGTTAACAGAGTAATGACAGAATGAAGAAAACTAAGATGCTAAAACCTATTTAAAAAGAAAACCAATGGTGTCCAGTAAAGATGGAAGTAATGGTGCTACAGGGATGAGAATGGGAATTTCTGTAGATTGAGAAGGGGGACAACAGCAGAAGGCATCTGCCTCTGCAAAGAGGTCATACGCTGTCCAGGAGTCCCAGAGTCCACTCCCCAGAGCCTGAGGAGAGGGAGGCTTCACACCTTAGTGAATGTCATGTGGAAAAGGAGAGGCGGAAACGAAAGGCAGCCAGAGCTGTAATACGGGCCCAGTCCTCCAAGGGGCCAGACTGTAAGGTGCGGTCCACGGGTGGTGCTTTGAAATGAAAGTGAAAATTCTAGCTTGCAAGATAAAAGCGAATAGCATAAGGAGATGTTTTCTAATTCTCTGTTTTTAGTTTTTGAAACACTTGTTTCTAATGCTTTGATATTTTTTAGCTTTCTGGTTGACCTAGAGGTTGTTTTTGTTCTGAACAAAGGGGATGTAAAGCTGTGTTTGCTCCCATTCATGGATTTAATTAGGCACGTTGCCCAATCCATAATAAATCATGGGTTTAGTTTTTCTTTGTTAAGGTAGTCAGAGGCCTTCAGGCTTGGGTGACTTATTGAAGTGTACTCTCATCTTTGGCGATGAATTATCATCCAGATATTGTCTATCATTCAATACTTTTATGTTTCCAAAGCTCTCCTTTGGTATAGCACAAAGATGACATTTTATCCACGGATTCGTTCTCAGACCCGATCCACATTTCGCTATTCAGTACATAAGGAAGTCATTCTAAATTCGGCAACAGTGCCAGTCTGACTAAAAAAACCTTATTTTCCACATCCACAAAAATGTTAATCAGACTCTTGTTAGAACATGTGTAGGAACTGGTTTTCATTGTCACGGCCCTTGGTGTAAGATTACCAAGGTGATTTATGTGCCGGCGGCGTGGCGCAGGCCGGGTCACGTGATGGCGTCCGCCCACGCGCCCGACGCACAGACGGTATTTGTGTTTTGTGGTAACAGATGAATGGCAGGGACAACAGGATTTCAGTGTGGCCTTTCTTTATTTGATTAAACATATTCTTTATTTATTCTTTAAAAACTAATTTGAGTTAAATGGCAACAAACCATGACGGTTTTGAAAGCGTGCTGAAACCGAGGGTGAGGAGAGCTGTGCGCCACGTAAACCACGCTGTGAACCATAAAACTTATTTTTGTCAACCGCTTCCCATGACAGTGGCTGGGCCTCTGACACTTCTATTACAGTAGGCCAGAAAAACATGCAAAGTGCACTCTCCGCACAGCACAGCACATCTCTATTTAATTTCCAAACTCCAAAGCACCACAGATTGCGGAAGCGCTGAGTAGTGCCGTGCACAGCCGCGCCAGAGGCGTCCGCGCCGCCGCCAGCCCGCGTCCCGCCCTTCAGTGCCACCGTGGCAGCTCGGTGCCCCCAGCAGCTGGGACGGGCACGCACGGCATGCCGAGAGATGAACATCTCTCTTTAATCCAAAAGCTGGGGCACTGCGCACTGTGCTGATTAATGCAAGACAACACAAAGAAATATCCCAATGGACGTCCGCGTGAGCGCACACAATAATATTCGCATGTTTGAAAATGTATCAGTAGCCATTATGTGTGAAAAGTAAGTGTTGTGCAAATTGGAATTTGAAGCTGAGTATTTTAAAATTAGAAAAGGAATTTTTAATATAGTAAATATAAATGTGTTGGAAACATGGATAATTTTCTAATCTTATTTGAGGTATTCATTCTGTGCACTTGAGTAGCTTCCAGAAATTTTCTAATAAAAACTTTCCCTGTCCACTTAAAGATCCTAAGAAGTCAGTGCAATCCGCTTCTTCATGCAGAAAGGGTATTTTGTTTGGGATGTAACATTTTAAAACAATAATACAAACCTCCTGGGAGAATACCACAATAAATGTCTCAAAAACCACTCAGTTAATCCCAGGGTATAATCTGGCTGTTTTAAATTACTTCAGGGAATATTATGGGCCTTAATGACACTGTAACTGCAGAAAGCCAAAGAAAGCTAGAAAGAGAGGCCAAAAGGATGAGCTCAGAGCCAGCTGAAGTGACAACAAACATGTGGTTGTTTACTAGGATTGGAGAGATTTTGTCTGCAGATGTTTGTGGTCTCTACAAGGTTCCAGAGGAATGAGTTGTTATGAGAATTTGCAGAGTTTGATGAGAGCAAGATTCTCTTGGAGATGGCAGGCCCCAGGACAGGAAGGCCCAATAGTACAGACAGAATTTATAGATTTCTGTGGTCAAATCTTACTCTATTGGTCCCACAATGTACATCAACAAATTAATATTGTAGGGATGTCATTTCAAAGCCTCCAGAAGACGAGTCATTATTGAAGCCATTAGAGCACAGATGGTTTAAACTATATGCAGATATTCATACTTGCATTTGTGCATTATAGCTGCTTTTTTTCCCTGTTGAACTGTAATGAATTGTCTCATAATCTATTCCATCTTCTTGCCATTAGCAGGCTTTGAATGTTCACAAATAGGAGCAAAGAACTCATTTTCCAGAGCTTTAATCACACAAAGAGGGAATGCCTAATTCTCTAAATGAAATGGTCTGTGATCACTGAAGCAGAGATTTAATATATCACGGCAAATTAGGTAGATTTTAATAAATTACTTATCTCCCTGAATACTTTACATATGCTTAAGAAGGAACATAGCCTGTTTGCAAACAGTGAAAACCGACAGCCTATAAAAATCCTTTGAAGAAAATGACAAATAAAAAAGTAAATTAAAAAATGAAATGCATTCTATTCTAGACCTCTAGAGACAATTCCTTTGCAGCATTGATTCACAGCTCCATTAAAAATATCAATTAAATCCTTCAGTGAGATTGGGTAAAAGCTAGAAAATTAACTTTCTGAGGGGCTTTTTGAGGATCTGGTTAGTCAGATACACCCCAGCACTGTGTAAGCTTGATGTAAATTTTTTTTTTTTTTAAAAGAGGATATTCCTTTCAGGTCTAACTAAGCATATCGAATCTGAGTCATACTTTGAATATTTTTTCCATGTCCTAAGTTTTCAAAGTATAAATTTCATTATCTATCTATCATCCCCTCTTTATATACATACATGCCTCGATCCCATATTGCCATTACAAATACATAAAAATACAAGAAGTTTTATAATTTTTAAGAAAAAAAACTTGCAGTAATTTAATAAGTTAGTGCCAAGTCTTTTTCTTTATATTTAATTGATAGAAACTGCATGCATCAAAGAAAATGCATACTGAGCTTTAATGTGCATAAAATGGATATTAGCATTTTAAAGAGGAAGATTAACACATTAATCCAAGTAATTTTCATATATTGCTTCTAATAAAATCTTCACAGTATAAAACTCTTAATGAGGCTAATCATAGGGATTCCATTTAGTGGGACGATTAGGGATAACATAAAAGTATTTCTTTTTCATAAGTTTTCCAAGATTTATGCTTTTGCTTATTAAAAATAAAAATGGGAACTGCATTTCATTTCTTCATAAGAAAATGTTGAAAATGCAAATAGGCTTTCTCATGCTACCATGTAGGTATAAATTATTGACAAGGTGTTCTCATTGTGGGGAACTTGAGGCCCAAGGGATAGCAGTCATGGGAAAGAGGGAATAGAAAAATAAACAAATGAAAAGCTATACAAAACTTGAACATTTCAAACCCAGGTCTCCCCCTCCCTACTCTCCATGAATTATAGATTACATACACCAGAGTCATTACACAAGCGCTCATGGAAGAGGTTTCTGGTGTGCATTTACTCAGAAGTACCATAGGAGATGCCTTGGAAGGAGTGTCTTTCAAGCCTCCAGGTCCTCTCTGTACTGCTCGTAGACTGACTGTAGGGCATGGAGCGCTTCAACTGTTACCCTGAGCTTGCCGATACTTTCACCATCTGCTCGTGCATCAAAAACTAGGGAGAAAATATCACAAAAAAGTGTTAGTGTTGGTCATCTGATGTTTCTTGACATAGGCTAGCTGAAATAGCAGCTGAGAAGATAATAATAGCTCTGGAAAAGATCCCAAATCTACTGGCATCTCAAAGATTGAAAAAGTAAATCCTGTCATAGGTACACGAGTTTTAGATCTTACATTGCAGATAATGATTCCTACAAGAATCCAAATTTATAACCTAGCAAGAAATAAGTTTAAAAACAAATTTCTGAACAAAAACCACAGTGAAGAACATACATCATCATAGTTTGAATTGGTTATTTAGCTTTCTAAATAAAATATTCCATTTAAAGATTTTATGTGAAATTAGAAATAATTAAAATGGCACATGTGGGAATCTTAGTCTATAGATTGGCTTTGGAGGTCTTGACCTTTTTGAGCATGTATGGAGTTTCCCTGTGAGAATGGTATCCCACTGTTCAACTGAAGCCTAGGATCATTTCCAAGGCTACCTGGGCAGGAGGCCCACTCCACACCTGAGGTGCCGGCCCTCTGTGGACAGAGATACTTGCTAGTGACTCAAGACCAGCATCCTGGATTCTGCAAGTCAGACAGTGTCTATGAGTCTTTGTAGTTTCTTGTTTCTATTACTTGTGGTTTTCCTTGGACTTAAGTAATATGTTCGTGTGTGTGCATGTGTTCAAAGAGATGGGGTCTCACTATGTTTTCCAGGCTGGCCTCAGATTTTTGGATTTAAGCAATTGTACCTTAGCCTCCTAAGTAATTAAATGTATAGGCCACTGCACCCAGGTCTTTGTGTTTTAACTGCAAATTTATAAAGATGCTATCAAATAAAACTTGGAATACAGAAATGTGGATAGAGAAATGAGTAATGGGAAAAGCAAAATGGCAAAATGATGCATAGCCCATCCCTCTGAGATTTTACCTTTCCATGGGGACTGCTCCCTTCTAAGTGCCACCTAACAAGGAATTCACATTCTGCCAGGATCAGTGCCTAACCTTTTGCCTCATTCCCCAAATACAATTCTCAGCCATCATAGGTGTCTGTGTGAGCCAGTTTGGTCATTAGTGGTCTCATGAGAAAAGAAGAACTGATGGGGAAAAAAAAAGGTCAAGAACATAAAACATTAAAGGCTCTAGTCAACAACTTCTGTGGACAACCCACTACTATGGTGGACTACTGGACTGTGTTGGATTGTTTTGCTGAATTTAAGCAACTATAATATTTAAATGCCAATGGAATACCCATCTCTGACAGGACTGAACTGGACACGGGGGATACAAAGGAAGGACCATTTTGTATTTGTATATACAGAATAGTTAGGATAGATGTACGGCTGCTTTTGCTTGGTTCAGTGAGAGGAAGGATTTGTAGTAGTAGTGTTTGGACGGGATGTCCTGGCTGTTTCTCATACTGTGGATGACTGCTGAGAAGATACCAATGTGCAATGTATTAACTATTGAAAATGTCCTATTAATCAGCTTGGAAAGTGTCTTGTTGATATTTGTTTCTCAATAAGATGAATAAAAATAAACAAATTTTAAAAAGAACATAAAACAGAGAGAATTTTGCTCATTTTTATCAGGTTTTCTTAGTCCTTTAATAGGGAATCTTTAATAGGACCTAAAAAAAATTATAGTACTGGAGATTGAACCCAGGGATTTTGTACTGAGTTACATCCCCACCCTTTTTCCATATTTTATTTTGAGACAGGGTTTTGTTAAGTTGTTAAACTACTCAGGCTGGTCTCCAACTTACAACCCTCATTCCTTAGCCTCCCAGAGTACTGGGATTACTAGTGTGTACTGCCATGCCTGGCTTCTAATAGCATTAGATCAATATTTAAATGTATTCATATTTTTCTTCTGTATAAATCAATGTTGCTACAAAATTAGAGGAACTACATGAAGATTTCCTAATTTGGTAATTTGGTCTAATAATTTAGCCATTTATTTGTCTTGATCCAGACTTTTGAGCATTTGACACACATCTAATTTAAACAGTATTTAAGCATTGAAGTAAAGTATGATACTTAAGAGGTGTTCAATGAAGTGTCTGTTGAATGCATGAATGAATCAGTAAATAAACCATAGACATCTTTCCAGAGATGGCTCTGCTAACTTAACAAATGAGACTGGCAATAGCTATGTCCTCTGTTTAACCTATATAGCCCAGGTCATCTTCTGAGTATGAGTGTAAACGGTCTGATTCAGAAAATAAAATTCTTCCAGCATGTTCTAAATATGTTATAAAGGGACAGAGTGTAGAGATTAAGCACTGCTTGGAATCACACCTAGTGAAATAAAAATTTAAGGCAGCATATTCTGTCAAGAATCCCCTAATTCTGACGAAGTCCTGCTGGGAAATTCGAGACCCGAACCACGCCATCACTTGGGTGGCTACCTCACTGTACTGTAGCAATGAATTAACAAGAAGTCATGTGAAAGGCACCACAATAATCACTCAGAATAACATGCTGAAGGCTAAGTGTTCGCTGAAATGAGCCTTCTATAAACATAAACAGAATAACATTCTTAAGGCTAAGTGCCTGAGCTGAAATGAGGCTTTCATAAACAACATCTAAAAAAGATTTCCACCCCCCACCAAGACTAAAAAATGCATAATTCCTTGTGAAGCTCTATTAATTATTTTAAAATTCCTATCAGTTCAAAGGAAGGCAGAGGGTGAGGACAGGAGAGGGATGGGTGGAGAGGCTTCCAGCTTCAACAGAAGTTCGCTGGAACTGTGAAGGATTCCACTGATGTGTGACTCAACTCCCTCGAGGCCTGCGCAAAGAAGGTTTTAATAAAGAGTTCTGACTTTAGCAATTGTTGGTCGTACAAATTGAGCAACACTTCCACTCATACCATCGATATTCTGCTCTATGATGTCTCTTCCTTCCCAGAACAAGTCCATGAGGTCGACATGGGCAATGCCGATGTCCTCACACTCCAGATCTTGCTCATCTTCTGCAGGGTCACTGACCACGGTGAAGCGAACACTGAGAAGGTGCAAGGACAGAGAAAATCATCACCAAAGATCACCATAAAACCAAATCTCACGTTGGTTTACCACTATGTATGAAATCCTGACATAAGAAAGTTATAGGACTTTAGACAAATCCTTACATGAACTATTAGCACTGTCAGAGCACACACAACCTTCAAATAAAGTCATCCCCTTTCCCATGCACTGACTACTGGCTTTTACCGTGAGAATCTAACAAAGTGAGGTCAGGAGAATGACCAAACAGTCACTCTGTTACACATTGTGTAATGGCAGTCTGACACCTCCACTTTCAAGCCTGAAAGTACAAAATGAATAAAGACCATGCAAGGTATGTGGTCAGTGATTTCTATAGAAGGCATAATTTTCTTTAGCAATGTATAGCTCTGATGTTGGACTAGGCAATTTAACCAAATGTATGTGTTCTACAAAATGTAGAGATCAGGCTCCTGAGGCAACATTCTGAGTCACATTAGATAAATGTTGCAGCTCTGCCCAATAGCTATATCAAATGTTTGTATTACTTCAGCAATCTTTTAACTTACAATCATAGAACCCAAGTTTTATTTTACTGTTAGACACGTAATTATAGGGTTCTGATGGAACTGATTTGAATTAGTGGCTTGTGTTGAGGCCAAACACACTTGGACTGACCAAATGACAGGAATTTACAGTTAAGTACTCTTTTGATATGTCTTGGAAGCACAGCTTAAACCACGAATGCTTGTAAACTTTACCATTTTAAACTTTTCAAATGTATCTCTCCTAAATCAGAAAGAAAACAAGACACATAAAAAATTAAATCTCTGGGAAATCATGCCTTGGAAAATATAAATAAAATCCTTTCCAAATATTTATAGGTAAACATGACAATGTTTAACCCAATTCGTTGAAAATAAACATTCAGTATTCCATTCTCTTACCAAGTCCCTGTTTTTAGCTAGCAGTAAATTTTCATTAGAAATAGAAATCCCTTAAATGAAAGTCAAAATTAATAGATAATAATTACAAAGAGTGACCCCTGGCCTTCACATGGATTATATACATATTTTATGCCTTTAAGATAAAGGGATTACGATGGAGTAGATTTTAAGATGGAGTAGAAAAGCAGCCCCATTCTTGTCTTTCTACCTGATTAGCTGTGTGACTTTGAGCACATTACTTAACTTCTCTGGTGTCAGCTTCTTTATCTATGTAATGGGAATAATTATACCCATTTCAGAGAGCTTTTATAAGGATTAGATAACATGGTACGAGCAAGCAGTAAGATGAGTATAAGCACTAAAGAAATGTTTGCTTTTGTATAATTAGTTTAAATCTAGGCACAGCAGGTTACAGAGAGAGAAAAAGTTGTCATGGGAAAGTTTGTTTCAACTGAAAACTTAGATTTGCAAATTATACACTGATCGTGTCACTCAATTAGATGAAATGCTTATGAAGATGTTTTCCTAAATGAATGTACTTGGAAGAAGAAAAAGTGAAGTGATATCTGATACACATTTTACAACAGAAGTGTAAAAGGAAACCTCCAGGCTATGCAGAACGTAAGAGCGATGTGCAGCGTCCATGCATTTCTGTGTCTTTTATCTCATACTTAAGGATGAGAGCCACATCCCTTTACATACACAGGCTACTGTCTTCATTGAATGAAAGAGACAATTCTGAGACCAAAGGAGAAGCAAAAACTCTTCTGAGTTCCAGAGAAATGGCTAGAAATATAAAAGGGTAATATTTCTGGCTTTATATTTTGTGAACAGCAAAACAAGACATCAAAAATAAATGTACAAAACTATAGCTAAACTCAAAAGGGAAGATAATTCACTAGAATAAAAGCTAAAGAGTCTGGACAAAGTCAAAGTGCACCCATGCATGCAGACACCAACCCAGCCTCCCTTTTACCTTCAACCCTGCTACAATGAGAGCTGAACCTTGTCCTGCGTATGTCCTGAAGAGCTATGGTCTGGTCTCAGGGCCTAGATGGAAACTGGACAGGTGCAAGGGCTCCGGGCCTGCTCCTTCCTCCTCTTCCCTCTTCTCCTCTGATCCCCTTCTCTGGGACCAGCCTTGCGACCCTCCCTACCCAGCCTAGATTATTTGCTTTGTGCTCTTCCACATGGGAACTCCCTCTGCCTGGAACGACTTTCCCTGGGCTCCTGGGACTTGATTGGGTTCTCTCATAAATCAGCTTAAATGTTGCCTCCTCAGATTTGCTTTCAGTTTTTTTTTTTTTTTTTTTTGAGTATTTAACTTGTTTGATTTCTGTTACTAATTATCACAATATGTAATGGGTTTACTTGTTATTGCAGGGCTCTGTCTTCCTTAGGGGTAACTCTGCTCAATAGAACACTGCTAAAGAGAAAGAGAAAAAAGCAACTTTGAGTCAGTGTCAAAACTCTTAAGGTAGTTTTTGAAGTCCCATTTGAAGATTAGTTACCTCTCTCTTTGAAAGTGACACTTGTTCACTTCCAAATACAGCATGGGGCAGAACGCACAAGGACTATATGTAATTCATTAGGCAATGTGGATTACTTTAGATGTGTCAAGGTCAAGATTGGCCAGACTTCTCTAATTGTAGCTTACATACCACTACCAAACAGGCTTGCTGTTCAAGATGCACGCCTGTACTCCTAGCACTTGGAAGGCTAAGGCAGGAGAATCGTTTTAAGTTTGAGGCTACCCTGGACTACTTGGTGAGTTTAAGGCTAGCCTGAACTGCACACTGAGACTTTGTCTCAAAAATAAAAGAGAACTCAGAGACTAGGAGCTACTTCAAGTAATGAGAAGGAATATAATGTCTGAGGACTTAATGTGAGAACGCCTGCTGGGATAACAGCTGGTGTGCCTATGGAAAATGCAAATGAAACTCTCTTCTTTCCTCAGGACAGGGAGGTGACCCTCTCCCACAGAGGTCCACACTCCACAGTCCCAAGCCCAGGTCAGTCACTTCACACCTGTGGTTTTCCTAAACACTGACATGAATGTTCGTGTCTCTGTGGGGTGTTTGGACATTTTTAGAGAAAGAGCAATGCAGGATAGGAGCTATTATAATTAATGTGAACTTTAATTTTTTTTTTTTTTACCTGTTCTGGTACAAATGTATGTATATTATGAGGAAAGTTAGGTCTAAGTGGAACGCAGAATCTGAATTCCAATGGGAAAAAAAATCCACTTTTGAGAAAACAGAACTGTCTTCTTCCAAGGAGAAGTATTAGTTATGTTCTACAACTTCAAGAACAAAGAGCACAGAGAGGCAGAGAAAAACACTACTAAGTTCCAGTCAGGATGTGCACATGGGACCACAGATCATCCTGGATGGGGGCAACCTGGCTGGTTGTGTGGGAGCAGATGGCATGGCCAGTATGGTTCATTCTATTGACCTGCCTGGGGGGCAGGGGCTGGTGATTTCTGAGGAGGCCATGTATGAAGCTGAACAATATGAGGTATAGAAGTTGAGTTACCACCACCCTGGGAAAGCAGCACCTCAGGCTTATCAATAGGGTTTTTCACTCCTTCTCTGAAGCAAAAACTGAGATCCAAAGAAATGATATGTGTATTTCAAGGAGCTGATGAAAAGCTACCCTCAAAGCCTAATATCTAAGAATTGCAGTCTTCTTGAAATAAAGAAAATACATGGCTTTGGAAGCAACTTTGAAACATTTACTTTATGGCCTCTTGGAAGAAACGAGCTTGACTTTTGTAAGGTGGCAAGGACAGCACCACTCCTAACTCAGTGTGAGGCTGTGGTAGCCCGAAGGTACAAAAGCAAGGAGAAGAGGGCAGTGGGGAGATAAGCGTCTTCCTAGCCGAGGCTAGCGAGAGACAAGCGGGCACTGGAGGATTCAGCTCAGGCTGCTGTGCTCAGAGCACACACATTTCTTTCTTTTTTTAAACATACATTTATTTATTTATTTATTTATTTATTTATTTATT